>ATSW01015581.1:0-15778 GCA_000444245.1 Botryllus schlosseri | reverse complement strand
ATTCATACAATGATGAACGCAGGAAGGTTGTACATGCACATATAGGCGTGTAGGATTTATAACCGCGATACAATTTGAGGTATAGGTTCTGTTAGATATTATTGATCATATAGTCATCATTGGTTGCATTCGCTGTTCCAGCATATCGAATGCTTTGGTATGGCATTCAGGTATGGGTAGAACGTACATGTTATGATAGCAGCCGACTATAGGCTTACCCCGTGTAGGAAAACGATCCTCCAGATGTGACTCTATTGAATTCGTCTCCAGTTCCATTCGATGCAATGCTCACGGTAACGTTTGGAATATTCGAGAGTCCATTTGGATTCGCAACAAAAGTCCCATTGGGGTAGAGCGTCCCTGGATTGAATGCAGCAGGCGATCCAGCTGAATGGCCAGTGATTAGAAGACTTCCTGATACCAAGATCTGAAATAGAGGTAAGGCGATGATTGATTTATATATGGTGTATTTTACAATTAAGATCATTGCGTAACTTACACGCAGGGAGTATCTGCCTTGAGTCGAATATTGGTAAAAGTATCTTGAATAGATGCCATCATTCTGACGAATATCTGCCCCTGTGAGTAATGAATGTAAATTTTCAATTGCCGGTGTCAGTACGGGGAAGTATTCGTCTATTCTACGCATTATTAATAATAAAGATTAATATGGGCCAATCCTGATTGCAATCATACTGCAACGAAACAGACGAAAATGCGAATACTATACAACGATCATTTCACTGACATGACACTGCATGGATTCTTATCAAATGCAAATAGCTTCTATGTAGACTTCCCACCAAACGGACTAAAATGCAGTGGCTTCTCATGACCTACTCTTCAGGTACATCAATTACTGCATGATTGGTTCAGGTTCATACATATTATAGAGATAATAAGTTGTCGGTGAGACTCGAGAAGATGATTCTATACGGAATATTATCTCTCCGTTTCATCATAATTTATTATTCCACTGTATTCAGAAGAGATATGGTGAACATCCGACCAACCTAGTCAAAAACCTACAGAGGAAGATAGGGATACCCTTTATATATATTTCCCTTTAACATTTATTACCTGCTCCGTTGTCAAGAAGTTGCAGATATGTTTCGGTATTGGATGGGTCAGTGATTACTGCAGTGACATTCGCTCCCAGCACCGGATTAAATCCATTACTTACCTAAACAAAGACAGATCTATTTATTGATCTTTTTATGTTACCGGGCATTATTCTGGGTAATGGCGGATGTCCGCGGCTCAATACCCAAAACGTTAGACTATTGGCAAAACTAAGCAACAACACAATTGCGAAACGAAACGATCTATAGGTCCCTATTTCGCGACAAGTTAGGTTATCAGGAGATCAAACATGTCAAATTATACATTATCTGGATTTGATCTGTAGAAAGAATATCCCGTTTTTGCGCATTTCTAAATTGAATTAGCTGCTTTCGATACACTGCTATTGATAGATAGCCTACCACTAAAATCACATCTAATATTGATAATAATTAATAAACAATCTTGAATGTATACCTTGGCATAAACAAGAGCCGGTTCCACGGTAGTGATGTCCGTTGCTGCAAGGTACGATTCCACGGTTAGCACAGATACGGAATCATTTTTTGGTCTTGACGTAACGGTGACTGTAAGGTCCTCGGTAACGGATGCAGTGCTGGTAACACTGTACGTCCATTGCCCGGTCTGATAAAAACAAAACAAAATCGCTTGAAGATGGAATTTCGTAAAGTTCAGAAAAACTTCATCGATGTTAAATAATGTTAGTTTCTCTTTGATGCAGGGTGCATTTTGTTCTCAATTAACATGGCCTTATCCCAGGAGATCATCATCGCACCTATATGCATTGTAGATTTCGAGTAGCGCTGTTTATAATCATTTATGTTGAGCGTGAATGATGCAAGGTAATATAAATTCCAGTACCAAGACAAAAAAAAACTGTAGTCATTCATAGCTCTTTCAACGGGAGATATGAATACATATGGAATTACATAAAGTCACCTCCAATGATATGATACCGGCTAAATCTAAATGCAGGATTCGAAATTGAAAATCCGACTCCGTGACGAGATAGCGCAGTGTCACTATCCGGCGCTGCCACGGATACGTATTGAAGAATATCGGCCGCGTATAAAACGACACGATGAATACTATAAGAAGTCATCTGACCCCGACGAATTGATACTACCGGATTCAAAATGAAATCGATTCTGGAAAATACGATTCCGTCACAACATAACCACGTTTGGAACGAAGTTCCGTCCTCGTGTAATAGCGAACATAAGCTAGCAGTGACTGTCATCTTGAATGTACTTACTGTCGCGGTTCCTGGGATCGTAAATTTGCACGACCTTTGCGCAGCATCGCAATCGTGTATCGGTTGATCAGGACAGGCGTTCAGACTGATTCCCACATTCGTAAATTCACAACCGGTCGGCGAAGCAATAGTAATATCCGGTTCGTTTGAAGTCCACGTGAATAAAAACAACGTGTGTTCGCCAATGATGCTATCGATTTGAACCGAACCGGTTGCTTGTGCCCCCGGTCCAGTGAGTGAAATTGAAGCTGTGTGAACCTGCAANACATAAAAAGTTATTTATATACAGTCGAACCATTTTAAATGGGTCAGCGGATAACCCGGACAACCGCTTTATTCGGTCAAAATGCCGGAAAACGAAAAATAGTAAATAATGCACGTTAAAACTCCAGTGAGCTCGGAAAATTTTCCGCTTGATTAAGACACAAGTTCACAATTACTGCCGTTTAGTTATGACGCAATGAACAATACTTCGAAAATAGCAAATAGGGCTATCGGGAGTCAAAATGCGGGGTGGGGTAGATGGAACCGAATATGTTAGGACGTCGGATACCGGCTCAAAATTCACGTGAAAAACGGGTTATTCTGGAACTGCCACGAAAGTTGACTAAAAAATGGTAAACTTGCAGCAATCTGTCCTCAGATACTGGGATCGCAGCGAAAAGTTGATTTTTTAAATCAATGGATCAGCGATAAGAGTCTGCATTTAAACATGACCAATGACCATGAAACGAATAAAACCGTTTCGTCGTTTAATTTGACCAAAAGTAAGCGGTAATTAAGTGGCCGATTTATCCGGAGTCCACTGTACTGCAAAGCGTATTGCCAAAACTCGAACAAGTAAAACTCAAAACGCAAGACTCATACCTGAACCGTTTCATCGACATCATTCCCGTCGCCACTTTGAGAAAGCAGAAGGAAGTTGGACAGGATTTCGTTCGATTGCGTGCTGGACGAAGCCACGAACCAGCTACAGCCACTTTCAATCGACAGGTCTGTCATGATCTGATTGGCTGAAGACGATGTCAAGTCCAGGAAGACAGTGCAAAGTCGAGCCCCCTGAGAATTGCGCATATGTTACGGCACCAGTCTTCGATATACATCAACAAGATCATGGATTTTAAATTATACGAACCATAACATATGCATATGCTTACAGGTATATGGTTGTGGAGAATCAGGTAGGCAAATAAGCCAGATATTTTAAACCATTTTTCTCCACGAAACCCGTGATTGATATGAGCTATGTTATTTAGAAAAGTTGTAGGCCTATGACTAGAATTGAAAAGTTTCAGCTATTCCAAATCAAGTACAATTATAGCTACACCGTTTTTGTTTTAAATTGGGCTAGAATTATTATTAAATCTACACAAGTTTTTCCGAATAAATTAGGATTAGAATTACTTAGTAATGAAATAAATTTCAGTTCGTATCAAATAAGCGTTCATTTTCATAAGCAAGATAATGGAAAATGTGTGAACAGCAAGCTTGGCTCGTCTCGCACTATACAGTTCTGCTGTAGCATTTTCAGGAAATCCAAAAGTTAGATTAGAATTAAATTACCGGCATTTTTCTCTAATTGGTCAACTAGAATTATCCAGTTATCCGAGTCTGGTGTATGTCCCATATATGATTGTATTGTTGGTCGTTTGGGGCACATTGTAACAAATCTCATTTGTGATTGAAAGAGATATCCAAAGATTTCCATACCACTTACACGGTCTTTTTGTTATCAACACACTATAAATAGTCCCAGTCGAATGGGGAATTTCCAGTTATATCTTACATATCGATTCCATGCGGCGTAGCCAAACCCTTGTACCACATAACCCGACTACACTGTAACAGTTAGGTTGTACGATGTACGTAATGCCCTATTACCACTTGGGAAATATAGTAGGCCTATACACGTACAATGTAGGCTCCAGCTAAGTTAATCTAGTGATTCTGTGATCTTAGTACCGATACAATTCTATTGTGAACGCTCTGTAGATTTCATATTCTCCCATTGTTATGAAAGTGTGATTTCCAGTATTGTCACACTGAATGTGTGCGGTTCCTTTGTTCCTACAACTGTGCTATAGTATTTACGTAAGCTCTTGGATAAGCTATCTAGTTCCGTACAAGTCAAAACTTACAGATGCAATGACTTCATCGTACACATCTGCTACCCATGGATCGACATTTTCTTCTCCGTCGGTTAGAACAATAATATTTCCACCACCAGCATATTCCTGGCTTGGCCCTTTCAATACCTTACGAAAACAATAATTGTCATTAAATAGGCTACAAAATACCGGTTAATTGGTACGGAATATAACAGCGGACCTTGACCTTTGATAACCCGCGGAACACTTACGCTATCTTCAATCCTTCGTGGAACCCCAAAATTTAGCTGAATCATAAAAACAAAAATCTACCACAATACACTTGAACACATCTAATACATTACTATAGATTACTGGTGCACAACATAATGTTAAAAAAACAAAATCATTAAAATAATATTTTCACACTTAACGAAAACAATATAATGAATATGTATTGCGTATCAATGGGACTTTTGCTATTCCCTTTCAGATTTCGGTTCAGAAATGCGAGGAATTATTGGATTTATAAAGGTAAATGTTAATTGATTGGCGTGCATAAATATTCGATATTATTGCAAGCCTCATTATCAACGTATGTATAAGTATCAACGTATGTGTATACCGGTGTGCAAAGTGCATGTATTAGTGAAACACGTCCTCGTGCTTTTATCATTTCTAGAATTCTCACCTCCAAACTCTCTTGTATGCCTTGTCCGATGGCTGTCGAACCACCCGCGGCCGTGGAGTCTATGATACCGCGTAGTTCATCTCTAACACTGTCGTCCAGAGTTCGTAATTCGCTCAGGGTATCGGCACCGCCCGAAAACGAGACTAAGCCAATCAGGGCTGCGTCAGAGGCAAAGTCGGTGACGAATAGTCCGGCCGCACGTTGCATGACAGCGATGCGGTTCTTGGAAATTCACAAGGATCGTGAATACAGATTTGGGTCATTAGATAATTCTAGTTGTCTAAATAGACTAATTAGAGCGAGATGCCTGTAATCTAATTCGAATCTAATTAGTGAAATGTTTCTAGTGCCAAGCCTACATATGCTCGTCAGATAAAGTGATACATTCAGTATAGTATAGTAAAACAGTATAAGGCCAACTGTTTTGGGAACATAACACGCGGAAATCGATTTTTGTTGTATTTCTTTTGCGACTCCGGTAATTCTAATTCTAATCTAATTTGGAAAAGCCGACATTTTTTAGTTGTCAAATACTCCGTGAACATGTTCATTCTGTTTGTGCTATCCTGCTATTTTAATACGTAAATGTAACATGACTTTCGGATATTGCGAGCTTATAATCCAGCCTGATGTTTCCTGTTTCCAGTAAAACACACAGGTAATGCGAAACTCCTTCAATTGAAATAAAATACAAAATATTTCGTACTAACATTCGTGGACATGCTCCCCGAAACATCCATCACCAGCACAAATCTTGTCGGCAATGTTTGAACCACCGATATCGTGGGAGTCGTATCAACGATGCTTTCATCCGGAGGGTTGTTGTTGTCTCTGAAGTCTGCCGACTCCAAAATCACATCCCACGTACTGCGCAAATTACACAGCCGATTTTGTTCGTTCGGCGCGAGTTGGTTGTGAAGATTTGCGGGGTCAGAGTCGTTACTGTGACAGAAGGACACGATCTGCCAAAATCATAAGTGGTGCTGTTAGGGGCATGTAATGAGCGAGATAAATGTAACGTACATCTTTGACATATTGATGGGACATAATCGAAGCTGATAGTCCATCCGGTTGCGTGCTGTACGGAGCGAATTGACAGCCGGCCTCCGGTAAAAGAGTCGTTGGGTCGATTTCGCAATTCTTGTAATTGAACGTCTCGTAATCCACGATGATGTTTTGTCCTTCCATGGTCGCGGGACACCTACGAAAAATCTGCAGTTTATGAGTCTGATCTTGCTCGCAGTTGGCATATCCGTTGAACATGTGACACTATAAGCAACCACGGTTGAGAAGACGTGGGCAAACCGGGCTGTAATGACTCCACGTGAGTCGTGCTCGAGTCCCAATTTTTCGTTGACTCACTTGAGTCAATCTGTATATCGAGACTTGTACTCGAGTTATTGTGCAATGCTACACCGAGTCATCGACTAGAGACATTCTACATGACTTGATTCAAATCTCGTGTATCAGGAGTCATATTAACATATTAGAAGTCAGAGAAATGAGTAGGCTATATTATGANTGTCAGACCTTCGATATCACCCAAGAGTTATACAGAAGTGAGTTCAACATGACTTGAACTCGATAATGAACTGTGAAAATTCCGACTTGGACTCGAATCTCATCTCCATGACTCAGACTCGACCATAGTTTGCTCCCTGACTAAAACTTGGACTTTACTCGGTGGTGAATTGAAAATGGCTATCAAAGTATAACTGACTTATGACTCGGAACCTTGTGGCACGGATATTACACTGGGTCAAAGTAGTTGCTGACACCCAAGTAGAAGTAAATTGCCTCTCAAGTAGGCTACAAGTAGCTGATGCGATTTCAAAGTAGGTGAAAGAGTAGGTATTCTATAGATATAATTTTACCTTAAAAGATGAATACTGTTAAGTAGAAGAAGAGGGGGTCAAAGTAATCACCGTCGGTAATCGAGTAGAAGTAGAAGTAACGCCTTGAATTTCTATTCAAGTACAACTAAAAGTAGTCTATCATCATAACCACTTGATGGAGCATTGCGAGTGGGCGAGAAATTCTTGAAGAACTTCGAAAAGTGGAAGTAATTCGTTACTGACCACGTCTGAGAAGAAGAACCAAAATCATAATCTGTATTATATAATACAGGACGCGTCCAATTGATCTTTGTCATGTTTCGCGGGCTTTTTTCGCGATCAGTTTGTTATGCGATAAAGTCTTACCTCGTGGCTGTTGCCACATTGTCACGNTNCAAATAAAATTCAGGATATCCGGCAGTTGGACCTTCGTCGAAAACACCCCATCGCAAATGAGCCCACTCGTGCACCATCACCTTACCTAAACGGAATGTCACTCTAAATTAGACCTGTCAGATTTTCAGCACCCCGAATGGGGCGTTTTTGCCGGAAAGTAAAACAGAAGTAGAATTGTTATGTTTAACTTTGATGGTGGTTTACTTTCCTTACACAAAAACAAGGCTAGAAAAACAAAGCTACAATAATAGACACCAAAACAATATTATTACAGAGTTCGCAAATTGTGTACACGAAATACCTATAAACTTATACAGAACCGTCAATATGCTCGTACATCTGATAAATTGTATCTTGCGCCAGAACAATTGCAACATATCCTCACATGTAAAGAAAGACCCAGATGTTACCGAGAACATCTAACAATGTCTGCAATAACAACCAACAAGGTATAGAGTTGTTATAGGATAATTAGTTCGAAAATCTTAAGTTTCATGATTCATATTTTGAAAATGAATGCAACATCTCGCTTGTTGATGGTATAAGCAACGAGCTCTGAATGTGAAAAAAAGGGCATTCCGCATTTTGGAGCGTCTTCGGAGAACCATTCACTTTTCTTGAGAAAAAAAGTACTAATCGTTCTATAAGAGTAGGCCTTAAGCTATGTGGATTACTATTTTGTAATCTTGATGTATAATTAGATTAATTAAAACGAAATGACGTTAATTTAATTCTAATCTAATTTTTGAAATGTTTGCATGCTCTCATTTCACTGCAAATATAATTTTTGTTTTTCATGAAAGTGCTACNGGAGNATAGTATAGTGCGAAACGAGCCAAGCTTGCTGTACAGACATTTGCCAGACATTGCTTATGACAATGAACTCCGATTTGATACGAACTGAACTTGCTCCAGATCCCAAGTCTTCGCGAATTCAGTAATTTTTATTCTAATCCAATTTCGAAGAAAACTATGAAGATATAATTTTAATTCTAATCTACAGGGTTGTAACCAAGTCACAAGGTTCCGAGTCACAAGTCAATCTCACTTTTATAGTTTTGACTCAAGTCAAGTCGAGTCATTTTCAATTCACCACCGAGTCAAGTCCGAGTCCAAGTCACGGAGTAGAGTGTGGAGTCCCAGTCATAGTGTTTTGACTCTAGTCCTAGTACAAGTCATTGTGTTGACTGTTCAGTTCCGAGGTGACGTCATGTGAAACCCACTTGCCAAAATTTGGCTCGGTTATATCATCAATTTTCCCCGCTCTTAACAGTTTCTGGTAGCATTTTCAAGTATCAGTACTGATAGACGAATTAAAAGTCATGAAATAACTTCACTATTCTTAGAAATTGCAATGAAATGCCTGTCTTGGTAGACCCAGTCTCGAGTCATATGACTTGGTCCGAGTCATGCGCAATCACTCGAGTACAAGTCGAGTCAATACACAGATTGACGCGAGTCGAGTAAATTTCAACGAAATGACTCGAGTACAAGTCGAGTCACTATAAAACAGCGACTCGAGTCATTACAACCCTGCTATGTATACTAGGGCTGTTCAAAATAACTTTTTTTTCGAACTTTACTGGCTACTTGATAAAATTGTTTGGTTACCTAAAAAACGCGGCACACGAATTTTAGCTCATTTCCTACCTATAGTGGCATTGCTATAAGTGAAAATGTTATGGATTTATTTAATTATACTGTCTAGCTCATGGAATTGTTAGATTGTCTGTAAAAAACGATGCGCAGCAGATTTGACTAAATCCGTACCAGTAGAAACGAAGTTATTGATGTTCAAAATTTGAGCTTTCAAATCATAATATTCACGGTGGGTAGAACTATTATGACTAATTGAAGAATTTGCCACCGTAATTACTATTTTTCCCAAATCCGTAATTTTGCGCTCGTATGGTTTTGCTTGCGCTGGTTGGAACTGAGCCTAATTTGTTGTGCAACGTTTTCTCGAGAAGGAGAATGTGTATTTGGTCGTGTATTCGAGAGAGGAGATAACGTTTCTCATAGCGCATGTCGACATCGACATCTCAAACTGGGTCGCCTTTTTATGAAGTGATTAGTGATTACGGGCTAGCGATGTACTGTCAATTGTTGTTGTTGTAAAATGTAAATGATGTAGTACAATTCTCTGTCTAGTTAGTCGTTGATTTGCTTAGATAAACATCAGTACGTTGGACGCACTGGTACACTAATTGTAACTATAATCATTGTACAATTTCCCCATAAACGTCCTCAGAGTTAACACACTTTGTGATTTACGTGGCGCTTCGAAAAGCCAACATAATTTTCCATTTTATGTCAACATCATTTTGAGTATTCGTCTGCGATTTGTTTATCGAGCATCGGCACCGTAAATCTTNAAGATTATTTCCACATTACTCAGTAGTTCGAGTGTCGAGTTGCGCCATNGTCTTCGCGTGCGCCGCAAAACAATGGCCCGGTTCAAACGTGCGAAGTGTAGCCGTACGTTGAAGTGTAGTCNTATTTTACTTTCTTATCAATTACCGTAATAGCTGACGCATCAATTTCCGTGTCCTCGGTTTGCCTGCCCTTTATAGCATCCTGGTTTGCTTATCTGGGCTTCGTAAGTATTTGCTCTGCGTTAATTATTCTCGAGTGGTTTGAACTGTCGTCATATTGGGAAGTTATTCTGTTTATTAGATTAGCGCGTGATGACTCTTGACTCGAATCGAGACGCGGATCAAAATGTCACTGAGTCATGTGGAAATTTATCCGCCAGTTCAGAATCCGCTGTTCGCGGATTTATCAAGGTTAGGGTGTTTAGCATTACAATGCAGCGGGTCTTCGGAATCATGATATATTTGTATCGCCCAATCAGTATGATCACCGCGACTAGAGTTGCATTGAAAACAAATGATTGTTTTATTTAAACGGAGGCCTTTTGAAATTTTTTTTTTTCTTTTCAAGTTGCAAAATGATGCCGTAATTGTGTAAATACTTTCCAATAACATCTACGAGCCTACGGACGACGATTACCACCCGATATAGCCGACGTATACGATATCAGATGGTTGGAACCCTCGAAATAGTCGGTTCAACAGCTATAATGCGTAGATACAGGTCATTGGTACGGAATGAATGTTCTTATGATGATGTCCGCCGATCGTAAAAATGCTATAAGACGATGAAGTCCAGGTTAAAGATATTTTTGGTCCGAATATGACAGGGGTTGGAAGCCTATTTCGTCAAAGGAGCTATATTTACCCGGTATTTTAAATTGTGAATATCAATCCACCATGACGTCACAATTGAATATGCGTGACGTCATAGCTTAGAAAAAAAAAACATTTTTGAAACAAGGGCCTTGTTTTAAAAATGTTTGTTTTAAACACTATCCTAACCGCGACCAACACCTCGATGTTGAGTTATACCGGGGAAAAGCATATGGCCGTCAATCTCTTTTGTCAATTCGAGGATTGAAGTTATGCGGATTTACTTTTCTTCCACTACCTGCCGAGTCTTTTCCGTCGGGAATAGAATATTTCCGCGCGCTCTGACAAGGAAATGACGTAATAACTGCAGTCGAGCTGTTGAACTTGACTGCATCAGACTTGGACCGAGAAAGTGCGGAAAGTCCGTTCATTCCCGCTTGGTACCGCCTATCAACACCCGTTCATTTTAAGGCTTTTGGTACGCCTTATGCCGAGCTGACATTAATACGTACGCCCGTTTTCAGAGCAGACCCGTGATTCGAAAACCGAGCGCCTCCACGTCGCCGGAGTCTGGCCTGTTCACGTTGGCAGTCGTGGACGAAGAAGACGACATCGATTTAGAGGACCAAATCAAGAGCATAAATATGTCGGGAGTTTTCTAACACGGGGCAATACGAGACGCAATATATCCAAGCACGCAAATACACTTGGATAACCTCAGTCATTGAAATTATTTCTTTAGGCGTCGTTATGTTTGACGCTTGTTTTATGACCGGGCGGTTCCACTCGCTGCAATTATAGTTTTAAATCATAGTAGTTATTGATTTACAGTTTCAACCTCCAAGTGCTTTGTTTTACGCTGCTTTTTCCGCCAAATCTTTCTGCAATGCGCCGTATGCCGGCAGTTTTTTGTACAGTAGGTAGTCCGCGGCGGTATTATACGATGACCAAATGTATTTTTCGAACTAACCAATACACTGTGATGTTCCTCTTAGTTTGTGGCAGTATGAACTTGATGACGCTTCTTGATCGTATTCTATTTTTGCATGGCGTTGAAGTCGTTTATGTTACGTTAGCACAATGATATGTCCGTCTCGCCAATGATTTTCGCTACCTTTTTATATCGCAGTCAGTTAATTAGTGTATGGTGATACTAACTTGTTATTTTAGCAGTGCGCTTTTTAACCTTTTAACCCTTAATATTTTCTTAATATCATATTGTATAGCATGTGGGCGTAGATCGTGGGCGCGCGGGTAAACTGCATTCTGGCTCTCCAAGATTGGATTTTGGATGCTTCGGAAGTTTTTGTTATGTTGTTGGCAGAAGTGGTCGAAAAAATCAGCGTTGCTACTCATACTGAAGTAGAAGTAACCGTAGTCCATAGTCCCTTACTCGGCACGGGGGACATTCAACATTCAACAATCGTTATCGTTATTTGATGTATTGCGGGTTAGCACGTTGAACGACTATGGCCATATTTTTGATTGATCAATTGATACATATTTTTTTGCAATTCGCGGGATGCTATCTCTCGAATCTAATACACGTTTCTATCTCATCGTCTGTTTGCGCTGTTGTCCAAATATTAAGCAAGACAATAGTGGGTTATGGAGGTCGCGTAAGTTTGAAACGTCACTGATTATTCAGTATGATTGTATCGGTAAATGTTAGATCAGCAAGCTTGAGGACGCGAGAGGCTTCTTGGGCAGTGGAAAACAACGACTGTGCCGTGACAATAGGTTTGCGGTATCAATATAATGTGAGCCAGGATCACGCACAAGGCTACAGTTTTCGATCGCCAGGATGAGATATGACCAGGGTGCTATCGCTATGTGGTCATGAAAATGATCGGGAAATGTTAGATCAACGATCGTGAGGAGGCGAGACACTCCTTGCTAGTGGAAAACAGCGGTCGTGACAATAACATTGCAAGTCGATACAATGTGAGATAGAATCAACTGCAATACTCGGTTGCTTAGATTAGATGTGCCCAATGTGCTACAAAAGGCTTCGGCTTAACCATGCCTCGATGACTGCCAACATGTTTTTGTTAGATTCGATGTAGTCAGAACCCGCCCCGTAAGTATCTGAGTAAGTTGCCAAGTATTTGTTACCTGTCTGTGCGCGGATGGGCATTTCCAAAGCCTGGGAAATCGTCATTGTAGCGCACGTCTGGTTCGTATTTGTTGCGGCCGAAAAGACATCGTTTGGACGCAGTCTCAAAAGCATGGAGGAAAGCTATGAGGCAACAGGTGGGTACACCAGATTTGCTCCGGCTACCCATTGCGAAAATTGGGCGTAAGATAGGAACGAAGCATGAAGGTATATCTGCTCATGCTCAATGCTCATATTGCGGTGATAACAAATCGATCGCATTTTCACTCTATGCCTTTCAGTCGGTGTGTGGTGAAAATGAAACTGTTTCTTGACATGGCCAATAATGACCAGGCCATATAAATCAGAAGCGGCGATCATCAATTCACGACAAACAAATCGGCTGTACTTCACGTTACATATTTGTGGTAGATCGTACCGGAAAGCAAATATAAATGTTGTTGAATATCAATGAACTTTGTACAAGATCGCGTGGTTGTCTTTTAAAATCACATATCTCATATCAACGTTGATAACCGAAAACTTACGCATCAGTTTGTCCGTCTGGCGAATGGATGCCAGACGCTTTCAACATGCCATTAATTTTTTTGCTTTCAGATACACAATACAAAAGATGTATGCGGCACTGCCAAACGTACTCTGTAATGGATAACAGAAAGCATCCGATTGACTGCTCCTTATCGGAAGACTCTGTGGGACCAGGTGAGGCCTTCGAGTGTAATAACGGCGTAGTGCAGAGGTGGGCGTTGGGCAAACTATAACCTGGGACATCGTATTGTGCGGCCGTTGATAACATCTTCCACCACGACTCGATTAAACTTGATATACTTCATCTTCAGATTAAATTTAGTCTTATTATACGTGACGGTGACACACACTTTGACAATTCTGTTGTTGTTGTTGTTTTTGTGATGTCGAACCTTCCATACGTTAAAACGGAAACTTCTTACATCACACCGAGAGTGGGTTTCTAGATTATAGCAACTACCGGTAGCAGTGTAGCAAATTAAAGCAAGATATTTGTGTCAGTGATGTATGATTGTACACAACAGTGGTCAAATAAGTAGTATTATTGATACCGAGGTAGAGGATGAAACGCCGTAAATTTTTACTCAAGTACAAATCAAAATTGCGATTTCCAAGAAGAAATGTGTAAAGAAAATATTATTCTATGTCCAGTTTTCCAAAAGAAAATGGAAACTGCTGACTTGCGCACTCTTAGGGTCTGTTCCATGTTCACTTCATTCACTCTCTTTTGTGCGTCAGTCGTGCACCTACACCTAGCCTACGCGTCATTGTTGCCGGCATTGCTTTTAATGACCCGGGGGTTTAAGATGTGGGACACGGCGGAACCAAGGCTCGAACCAGCTGCCGTTAGCGTCGTGGCCGCGTCGTTTTGCACACTGCACCTTACTGTTTTCGGCCAATAATCGTAATTAGCGTATACGTGCGGCTTGCAAGCAAATTCACATCCTCAATGCGCCCCTCTCGCCATAAAGTTTGTACATGCCTGTCTTAGTCGGAATAAAGTTCCCCTTTTAGTGGACGATTCAGCGATAGATTATAGTAAACCAACTATTATTACTGAAAGAACCCGTGGATATTAATAACTGGGGTATAGACTTCCAAGTCATTTGAGCTTGATGAACGACCCACTTGAAGCACACAGAAGTAAGTACAGTTATAATCGCACCTTTGTCAAGGAATCTTGTTTAAAGACATATGCGTCGAAGTCGACAGAAACAGCGAAGGTACACCGTCGAAGGCAGTTCACATCGAAGAGGAAACGGAATGGTACACATATAGCGAAAATAATCAAGTGAAAGTCGCTCTGAACTTTTCGTGGATGCCTGGACAAGATTGTGAGAACGAATTTTGTTTTGGCTCATATAAGATGGGCATCTGATAGCATTCTTCATACACAGTCGTTTACCATACTAGTTATTACTGTTAATCCTCTCGCAGCCAGCATAAAGAGCCTGCATAAGTATTACTTGGATATTGCGGCTTGGAGTCAGGAATTCCATCCTTTCGCCGAGTGTTTCTCTATACATACACAACTGAATGAATCCTTCCATAAAAATGTGAGTAAATGAATTTCAGAATTGCCGCCGTCCGAGAATTACTAGACTTTCCAATGGCACTATAGTTATTTACATCGACATTTTGCGTTTTTGAATGGTTTTGCGGACACACCGTTACCGATTATGGATACGAAATGAATGAACCTAGCGGTGCCCTGTTGCAGGATTAATATCTCCATCATGCAATTGTACCTTGTGATGTTCCTAATAGGGTGTTTTATGTTTGTTCATACCGCCTGCTCACTGTACCTGGTAAATTAGAATTTTATTCTGTTATGCCGTAATACGAATATATCCATCACGGTATTTATAATGATTGTAGATTTGACTTACACTAAGAGTAGTAGCTCTACTGAAAGCCGTATCTGTGGGTGAAGTGGAGAAATTCCTTCGCAGGCTCGATTCCATTTCGATTGCTACGGAGTACGAAACGGCACCTCCGTGATACCAGGAACCTCTTACACTGTAACCATAGACAGTCTACCGCGTGGTGCGACTGAACACTTCACAATCACAGTGCCGCGTAAGTTACCTAGTGTCGAATATACGCGTCTTCAATTCCTACAATTTCGCATGGCGTCAAGTAATTGCAGAGTTGGTCAGTAACGTCGAATACTTCTATACTTCTTCTCTAGTAGGTTTTGCGTTTTACCTTGGTACTACTTACTCAAGAGTTTATGAATGAAGGCTATTTACACTTCTGTTTAATCAGGCTTCAGGCAAAACTGCTTACTTTTTGGTATCTGGGTTTTGAAAAGTAGTAAATAGTTTTGTGGTGAGTTTGCTCAGTGCTCGCTTTTACGAGTGAAATCGCCCCTGCATTTCGGAAACTGAATCTATTCATAAAGTTTGTACCTTCCTATAGTGCAGTGTTTCTCAAACCTTGACCGGTCGCGTACCACTAATTTAATTTTTACTCTACTGCGTACTACCCGGGCCCCTAATGACCATGACAAGTTTTTCAAACTTTTTTTACAACTTCCGGCAGCTTCATAATACTCAGAAGTTATGTAACTTTGCAACTTTCTCGCTTCTCATGCAAA
>ATSW01015578.1:0-12100 GCA_000444245.1 Botryllus schlosseri | reverse complement strand
CTATTATATATGCAACAACCATATCTGCTGAGTACACCGAATTCAACAGCAGGCCTTCGCGAAATTAAGAATCTTTTTCTCTTTGGCGCTACATTTTTCGACTAACCATGTTCCTGGGGGTTTAACAGCAGAGCAGTCGTATGTTCAATGTTCAATTTTCATACATGAGTGCCGAACCTCGGTATGCGACATATGCCTGTGAATATTGTGGGTATTCGGCATACCCGCAATTTCATCATCAGCACAACCTTGTTGGTCAATTGTATACGGTTCGAAAATAATGATCACTATGCATTACGCGAAATGGGAGAGATGATAAAAACGTGATTTCGTTGCACATGTCGATATGACGAGCACGAGCCGAGAAATTCCGTCTCATCATTGCTATGAATCGGATAAGCAAATACTCGTTTTTTCGTGATAGTTCTTTAGTCGGGCCACGAAAGTGGACAGTGTTATTGCGAGTATGCAATTATGCATGCTAATTGCAATTCATTGCTGCGCATTATTGTCATTCACTCCAGTAAGGATTTTCGAGCTTAAATAGGGGATGGCAGAAGATTAGGCCAAAACCCCATAGTATTCTATGTTGGAGACAAACTACTGATTTAATACGCGATTTCCAATTTGTAATCATCTGTTTCGTAAACTTGTAAATGTGCAATGTGCATACTGCATAGTTTAATTCGTTATGGGCATGGCGCAATGTGCATGGCACAGTGTTTATTTCGATTATGCGATTCATTTCAACTGGAAAATATTATTCCGATAAACTTGATCGACACCGGATGGACTGGTAACGAGTGCACCAATATCGAACGTCAAACCATTGGCCATTTGGTACAAATCGAATTTCTATTGATCACGTCGTTATATCCGCCCATTTTGCCCTTACTACAGTTACAGTTGAATAATAATCGCACATTTAAAGATTGAATTGAGCTGTATGGCCTAATGGTAATGAGTACATTGCCAGTGTTAAAACGCCGCATCAGAACTTTAATGTTGTGACACGGAGTAAAGTGCTTTTTTAGTTTATTGTAATATACGACGATTTACTAAAAATATGACTGGACCCTGTATCTGCCAATGCGTCGAAACTGATATTTTAGTCCAGTCATCAACATCCCAAGTGCCGCGGCCAGACTAATCATATTTTTGGTTGGCCTAGCGAGTTCACAATCTGAGCAATTCAATTTCGATAATATAACAGAATTTCGATAATATAATGTGAAATTAGCTCGCGGGCTACTCAAAGCCTTCTCGCGGGCCACATATGGCCCGCAGGCCGCGGGTTGCTCACCCCTGATACAGACAGACACCTTCGATAGTTTTCAGAGCCGGAGCCGGAGCTGGAGCCGGAGCAGTGGTAATAATGCTGCTCCGGAGCTGGAGCCGGAGCTGATGTATGATAGAAGAAAGCTCCGGAGCCGGAGCTGGAGCAATGCAAATTTACGGCTGCTCCGAAGCCCTGGTTACCATACGTCCTCTTTTAAGAGGATTTGTCCTCTTTTTTGACTTTTTTTGAAAGTGTCCTCGGAGGACGCCCTTTTGTCCTATTTTTTGAGATTTTGTCCTCTTTTTCGAAAATTTAGGTCATATTTAGAGCAAAATGCGACTGATATGCCGTAAAGTAGCACAGAAGTGACGCTCCGGCGGGTATTTCGAAGTGAAAAACGGTGATTTGAGCTCTGAGCGAAAAGTTGACCTTTTTTTTTAGTCAACCACCTAGCAATGTGGAGAGAAAAACGGTATTTTGAGCTCTGAGCGATAAGTTGACCTTTTTTTTTGTCAACCACCTAGCAATGTGGAGAGAAAAACGGTGATTTGAGCTCTGAGCGAAAAGTTGACCTTTTTTTTTAGTCAACCACCTTAGCAATGTGGAGAGAAAAACGCTATTTTGAGCTCTGAGCGAAAAGTTGACCTTTTTTTTAGTCAACAGACCACAAAGTGGGAGAAATTCACCGTTTTTTGAGAATTCTTCTTGCAAGCCAAAATATGGTAACCCTATCATATACTGCGTCAAAGAATACCGTTATTTTCATAGAAATTGGCTACATCGTACTTTCGGGTCGGTAGCACGACCAATCCAATCAGATTCTATAAGGCAAGTATTTGGTCGGTATAGGGGAGACCGGGGACAAATGTAACTAGGGGCAAATGTACCAATTCATCTCACCGCTAGTCGGGTGGAGAAATCGCCTTGATATTTTGAGTGCGCATGCGGTAGTCTCCTAACATACCTGAAGTTACGTTGAGCTACGACGCGAAACCCTGGAATAATTTGAAGAAAAAAAAACGAAATTTTGGACACTTGAGTAAATATTTTCTGGTCTTGAATAATTTGTTCGGAAGAATGATAGCTCAAGTGGTTACAACGTAATATACGCTGGAACAACGTTACCATACTCTTCGGTGATGATAGGAAAACTAGGACTTGCATCGCCGAAAAGGTACCACACTGAGTCAGTGAGCGTGTCAGGGGCAATTGTAACACTCCTTTACTTTTGCCACGTTTCAATATATTTATTCGTATGTTGGTATAACAGTTTATTTACTGCAGATGAATCATGTAACAGCCAGAAGTTCAATACCAGAATAGATACTACCTTGCCATATCAATTCCGACAAGATCATCTGTCGGAACAGCCATACAGAAGTGATGACATGATTCTTAGGGTTCGGTTATTTCCGTTATTCTATCACCCTTTTAAATGTTGATCGACTTTCGGTGTGTCGACCTTCATTGGTTAGGCTAGTTAAGAACCTACCCATGACTGAATCATCATCCCCTGACTTTGAACATGGCACACTTACATTTTATCATGTGGTGTTAACAATTTATTTTAATTTTGTACAGAACAGAAGAAAGCCATTAGCTTTGATGCCACACAATGTTGTGTCCTCGTTTTGCTACACCATCATCGGCCCATTCAACCAAAATAGTTAGCCAGGTCGGTTTCGCATCTTCGCAGGTGACCGAATGCCCAACCCATTATGCATGCTGAGCAACAGCACCTTGGTAGAAGATGCCGAATAGGTATAGGGAAATGATGGAATGAATGTGTTTATTGAACACCTTTAGCTCATGAAGAAGGCACGAAGGATGATACTGTATTCAGATGCCAAAATGCGACGGGGCGTAGCCCGGAAGGGTTCAAACTTCTCTTAATTTAGTTTAATGCAATAATACAATTTGTGCTTCCGTTTTCGTTGTTCCTTTCGTTTTTATTTTATTTTAGCTATAATTTAATTAACTCAGTTATAATTGCCCCGCATGGGCGGTACAATTCTCCCTAGGTAAGGGGCGATTGTAACATTTGAGCGGCGATTTTCGCGACCCAAAATTTCCATGATTGATTGTTGATTGGGTTCCATTTTAGTTTTTATATCAACTATCGAGATGTTGGCTTCTTTATATAAAACTTTGGATATGAAATTTATATGAGAAAAATACCTGTCTCCGTTCTCCCACTAATTTAGTAATCGGTCGGTATATGAATTGCGTTGCATGTCTCTAAAATTCGGCTTAGCCTAGAGCAGTGGTTCCCAACCTTTTTCGACTCATCGGCCCCTTTTCAAGCTACACACCGATCATCGCCCCCCAAATTTTGTGAACCGAATAATGAGCATACAAACTGTAATCACCGGCTGGTTGACTAAAAAAAGGTCAACTTCTCGCCTCGATGTCGAACTTTTACACTTTTGCAGCTAAATTTTCGTGGGTTGACTAAACAAAAAGGTCTTTTCTCCGACTTGGCTCCTAATTAGCTGTTTTAACGCGCCATAGCCCCCCTATCGCCCCCTTCGCTATTTTCGCCCCTGTCGCCCCTTTGTCCATTTTCGCCCCCCTATCGCCCCCTTCGTCATTTTCGCCCCCTGGACCGCCAAATCACCCCCTGGGGGGCGCCCACGTTGGGAACCACTGGCCAAGAGAAAATAATAGCATGCAATTTCTTTTCCGATAGTCGATCTCAATACCTCCTCGATGCCATCTGTTTTCAATAACGATCAGTAGATGCTCTTTATAGAAAGGGACGGTCCGTCGCTAGGCATCATGACAATGTTGACGAATTCGAATCTGACTGATTATGCCCAAGCTCGGAGAGGTCATGGTAGTCTATAACGTCTATTTATTAATTGCCGCTCACCGCTTATATCAGTGGTTCCCAAACGTTTTTTTTGGTGTCGAGGCCGCATGTCGAACTCCACAATACGTATGGAGCAGCATTAATATAGTCAAGTACTCACAACAAACATTTTAAATCATGCGCATAGATTTTTATGGATTCTGTATAAGTTATGATATGTGCAGATTGGCGATTGCTATTTAATGAAACAAACAGCAAATGCATATCGTTACTAGAACGTACGATGCATGACATATATGACGAACACTGACTGCATGCATTTTATAACATCAATGAGACTGCATCCTCCTTTAGGAGGAATTGTCCTCTTTTTTGAAGTTTTTGAAAATGTCCTCCAAATACGCCTAAATGTCCCCCTTTTAGGCAATTCGTTCCCCTTCACAGTTTCTAGAGCTAGGATAATGGATAGTTTCAACTAAAAATCGGCACAAATGAGGTGAAATAGGTAATACGGACGTTCGAGCGGGTCATCCCGGAGTCAAATGAAAGTGATGACCTTATATTTTTAGTCAACACCACAACATTGAAATAAAAAGTCGGTTAATCGGGATTCGAGTGAAAGTGATGACTAGGGCAATTTTTTGACATAAAAACGGAAGATTTTGACCTAAAAATCTAAATTTTGACGCTTTTTTGACCTTAAAGAACCTCATTTTGACGAAACTTTGAACTCACATGTGTTAGAATTGTACTACTAATCTTGATTTCTGTTGGGAACTGTCTGTCCTTACGATGTAGTTTGGCCTGAAAATACTTTATTTTAACGAAATTTGGCGCAATGAAGAATGCCAGTAGTTACATCAGGTATTACGTTGGAAAAAATTCAAATTTGTTGTAGTAGAACGAAAGATACTTTCCTTCATTCTCGGGTAGAACGTGTCTGTCCTTACTAATTTGCTTGCAAAGACAGGAGAAAGAACGTTGAACAGCAGCAGTTGTTGGCTGACAACACTGACACGCCGTGGTGCTTCATTCTGACAATGTTGCATGCATCACAATTTTTCATCATGCCCATCATATTTAGAGGTTCGCGTTCACAACAGAACCTTGGTAGGCTCTGCACTGTGGACCTTTTCATATTTTACAATATTCACTTCATGATAACATCTTTGATTCAAATTTATTGCGTTTCAACTGCGGGCCACTCTATGCATGGCGCTGGCAGCATAAAAAATCAACACTAAATGAGCATGCACCTTGACAATCTCAAAAATTTTACTTGATTTGTTACAGAAGTTTGCACGAAATATTTAGCTTTCCGTTTCTGAATATTTAGTGACTCTCTGCTGTGAGCTTGATCCGCAATCACGCAACATTAAAGATAGCGAAATACGCTACACGTGGCTAGTCAGCGTATGATGCTTATTCAACCAAACAATGAGATTGGTATCCCGCAATCACACAACGTCAAGAGATAAATATGCTACATGTAGTCAGCGAATGATGCTTATTCAATCAATAAATGAAATTGATATCGAGGTCTGATGTAAAAAATCTAGAACGCGTACTGGGTCAATCTTGACTTCATATGTTCACTGTATCATAAAAACCAAATCCGTGCGATTGGGGAGTTGGCTACTGCTGTATAACTTGTTAATGGGGTAATATCGGTAGTAAGTATAGAAACCCGTTTTACACTCCGCTCAATATCAATGTAGCAATACTAGGACGCCGAATACATTGCCCGGTCTGGCCTAGACCGTTAGGGCGTAAGCTTATGTTCCCTTGCAAGTCCTCGTCGAAATTATTGGCAAAGCGATAGAAGATATTGATTTGATGGGAATAATATATCCTTTGATTGCCCCAGTTGATACATTTAGCGACGTTTGAAACGTCAATATCTATACTACAGCATTGTGGCAATGTGTGGCTCGAGTCGTCGTTAGGTGGTATCATGTACAATAATATTGGCTATCACTTCATTGAAATATAGGGTTGGAATTAGCAATATGACGTGACGCGGGGCCTACGATATTCATCAGGAATATCACGTAGATTGAATTTCTAAACTTTATAGTACGACTGAGCCGATTTTATATCTAGTCATTACCGCGAAAATTGGAGATTTTGGTCAAAAAAGCCCCATGGGTTATCTCCACAACAAGAGCCAATTTGAAAACAACTAAGGTCATATTCGGTATCAGTGCCCCTCAGAACCACCAAAACCATTCTTACCTTGTCTGCCTAAAACTATGTGTTGACCAGTGTAATCTTTTGGGTGAGTGTGTCAAAATTCACTGCGTATAAAAGCGCGCCATAGAACGATCCGGCAACTGTGCCCAAGTTCATTGCGGTTAAAATTACGCCGAAATAAGTGTGCTCAATGCGGATGTGTTAAAGTACGGTTTAGTAAGTGTGTCGAAGGTCACACTCAAATTGGTGTAGCCACGTTGATGTAGAAGGATTGATGCGCGACGAAGTGCGGAAGTGCTCAGGTAAATAACGCCAGCGAAAATAGGTTTGGCGCAATGCGCACAGAGTATAGCTATCGCTATAGACCTGCAATAGCATAAATCCTTTCTTATATTACATAGTTTAAATTATAATTTAACTTCGCGATGTAGGAAAACTATCTTTACAAACTATAGTTGAGATAATGTAAATTATAGACGTGTAATGAACAATGGAATATTATGCAAAGTTTATTTCCGATTTAGAATACGGAGACTAACATACGTAACATCCCAGCTTGGTTTATCTGCATGCAGCCGATCTCGGACACCATCTATATATTGTATAGCTCAGTGGTTCTTAACCTGGGGGTAATTACCCCCGAAGGGGTAATTTGCCAATTTTTGGGGGGTAATTCAAATTGACGTGTTTTATATACTTATAACGGTGCACTGAAGTATTTTCAAACGTAAATATGAATGTAGGCTATCATATTTTCGTTTCACTTTCCACACCATCCCTGCTGTGATATGATAGTAACCATANTGATTATGAATAACAGGGCCCGATGTAGTTTAGTATAGTGCTAGGTAAGTCCAAGTTATTTTGCAGTAATGCAGATCATATATTGCTGCGCATGCGGGTAAATTAAAAGGCAAAAAGGGGCGTCCAAGTTTAACNTTAAACCTATAATGTAGTAACAATATCGTCTAATTATAATTGTTAGTATTTAAAGTGTAGTGGTCTAGTGTAGTCTGTAAAATTAATTCTGAAATTATCAAAATGTCTTTTCGGTTCGCCTTCAAAAGGAATAACCAATCTTTGCCATGATGGCATTGAAATTCTGATCGAATTTCCCTCCAACTTATTGCTGTGAAGTAGGATTTATGCAATGGCATCTATCAGAGCGATATAAGTTTGCGATTGGCGATTACATGAGATGCTGTCTATTACCCTACCCTTCGATTCGACCAGTGGATAANACCAAAACAGCAGCCTTCCCACTGACATCTTTTTAATAGGCATTTTCGTGCACATTATGACGTCATCTTTGTGCTGTTTTACAATTAATTGATTGCAAGCTGTGATTTGTTATTTTTTGAAAAGGGGTAATCGCATCCTGTCATTTTCTTGTTGGGGGCAATGATAGGAAAAAGGTTAAGAACCGCTGGTATAGCTTATTGTAGAAAATCTAACTAAAAAATATGACAATTATGTTGTTGCATATGTTGAGCGTAAGGTTGCATTTGAAAGAAGAAAAAAAATAGTGAAAATATACATTTTGAAAACAATACCCTATTTAAAACAAACATGTTTAAAACGTGGATCTTGTTTAAAACGTGTATTTTATTGTTTATTTCAGCCTTCGCCGTGGTGTAGTCCATACTCAAGATTACCGGACCACGACTGACCTATCGATCCACCCAAGGTAGGTGTCTGATTCCATAGACTACTCCAAGTCGCTTCGACACCTTCCTAACTCTTAATTGTATCGCATTTTGTGGTTTATTGAACTAATAAAAATTGCTAATAAACCAATGTTGATAATTAAGATTTCTATATGGCTCCTTGAGGACATCAATTAATATTGCTAGTTTAACGAAAAAGGTTTCCGACCTATGTCTTAAAAGGATTAAAGAATATCTTTTACGGGGCTGCATCGTCATGCAGCATGTTTAAGGTCGGCGGTCGTCATCATCATAACATTCACGCCGGTCCAGTGATAGATGCGTGCCATAACTGTTGAGCGGACGACGATATCGAGGGTTCTAACCATTCCATATTACATACGTCGAAGGCGCAATGAGAATTTGCGTGCACTGCACAGTGCAGTATAGCGAATAAAGTATAATGACAAATCGTGATTGCGTATTTGGCCACGCTGGGGCGCTAAAAAAACAACGAGATCAGCTAAGGACTCAGTCAATAGTGAATCTCTTGCGATGAAGTCACATAAAGGTCAACTGCACCCAAATCCCGCATAGCTCGCATTGATTAGAGAGAATAGCTAATACATAACGGAGATTAGACGTGTAGCGACGACTGCGTTCATTGCGACACCCTCGCAAAAGGTACGAGTTGGCTGTAGTAACCACTTGATAATGCTTTTCGAAATTTTGCTTAGCCCTACGGAAAGCTATACTATAGTATGCTGATGAGGTGTGATGCAAACTGCGTAAGTAGAATACCATGTGACAGCGAGGAGAATTAGGGGTGATGCTTATCGGCGTTGAGCTGATTATAGCAGGTATAATCCTGTAAACCAGTGATTCCCGAACTCCGTGCCGCGGCACACTATAGGTGTACCATGAGTCTTTTCGGGATTGTGGAAGAACACTGTATAATATAGAAGACAGGGAATGCGACGCAAAAGCGGTATAAATTTTTCAACAGGCCGATAAATAGCTCAGGGCATTGCCAATGAATGGAGTAATGTCTACATCATAATTGGGCTGCTCTGCCTGGATAAAATACCTTTATTCGTTTCATGAAATCAACTCAGAAACAAGGAACCGTGCCGTTAATCCTGAGCACATTGTCTGGAATTCAACATACATTTCAACAATACTTCCCAGGATTGTAAACAGATATAGGTGGGTGGTCAATCCATTTGAAAGTCGTAAATCAAGCAATGATCTTGTAGGAGGACAGCTCCGTTTTTTGAAACACTATTTTCACGGAAAATTTTGGGTGTCTCCTTCCATTTCCTATTCCGTGATAAGTGCTATATAGTTGGTCATGGTGCAATCAAAATTTTGCTGTCCTTTGCACTTTAATGGATGGATGTATGTGAACATGTATTCGTTTGTCTTTACTGTAATTAAAATCCTTAACCTAGACACACTGCTTGAAAAACGACGAAATGCGGTTATGTTTGTCAACTATTTAACGTCGTATCAGTCGTATTTATGTTTGTATAAACTAGCATAGTCATAGCATTAACACGAGGATAGATTTATAAGTAAAATCCTTGTAGGTGTGCCGCGCGCTTTTTATAATTTCTCGAGTGTGCCAAAAGCTGAAAAAGTCAGGGAAACACTGCTGTAAATAGATCTGCGTGATTTACTGACAAGACCCATGGTCTCAGCGGGTTATATTTGTAAAGGTCATTCAGTGTGAATGGGCTGGAGAACTGACATTGCATGAAACGGGTGCTGAGCTCTAAATATGATGTGGTATGATGTGGTCTCAAATTGAAGTCAAAAGTTTGCCTAAATTATGACAGCAACCATTTTCCTCAGAGAGCCACCAACCATATTCGAACTGCGGTTAAAAGATTTACACCAGTATTCCTATTGCACTTCATTAATCTCCGACCTATCGATTTCAGTCGTCATTGATTTTTAAATATTTTGCGTATTTGCTGAATAATAACTATGCTGACTACTATTTGAAATTCCTTCATTCCAACAGTGTATAGTATACAATCACTTGTCATAGTTATATCAAAATATCGTGTTCCATTCACGATGTTCTATTTGGAAACTACTTTGCTTCTAGCGACCGTGGCCATTCTAATATGGTACCAGTTGTGACGTAAGTGGTCGGTTCTAAGGAGATGGTCTATACCCCACGATCCCCCGTCCATTGTCGGGCTTGGAAATCTACGGCGTATTTTCCGCACGTCGGACTCGAGTGGATACTACAATCAGTGCAAAAAGAAATACGGAAAGGTCGGAGGTTACTACATGCTTACCGATCCCAGAATCGTTGTTCACGGTACAGATATGCTCAAGCAAATTATGATTAAAGATTCGCACAATGCTGTCCCGATACGGGTTGACCCGACTAAGCTTGCCATAGAAGACATCATTACTTCGGGCGTACTTCTATCATCCGGCAAGCCCTGGAAGCGTATGCGATCAACGCTGTCTCCTGCTTTTTCGTCAGCTCGGCTAAGGGATATGAGCCCTATCATCGGTGAACGCATTGATGCCGCGATGCAGAATGTAGCCGATGAAGCGGCTAGCGGCAAAGAGGTCAAGGTGTTGGATATTTTCGGAAAATTCTCGTTGGACGTCATTTGCGCTACTGCTTTCGGATCGCACGGGGTTGGTGGGTCATCAGTATCACGAATCGGGGCTTTATTGGACAGCACGCCGCCAAAAGCAGCTCATCTGGCTCTCGTTTGGTCATTGCCGAAGTTACGGAGTTTTGTGCTCACGTTTCTCGCGAGTCACCGGCGAAAATACATAGACTACTTGGTTGCGTTCTGTCAACGTGTTGCCAAGGAGAGAGATCAGTCAACCACTCCACGCCCGAGAGATCTCCTGCAACTTATGTTGGATTCTAGAGCAGTAGGTGACGTTATTGATGACGAATCAACCAAAGCCCTCACGGAGCATGAAGTCGCCACCAACAGCATCACAATGCTTATCGCTTGTCGGATGACTGTCTCGAATTCCATAAATTATCTCGCGTACAATTTAGCGATGCACGGAGAGGTGCAGACAAAACTTCGACAAGAAATCGACCAATTTTATGCACACACAAGTGTCTCGACTGGCACGTGGTGAGCCAAATGAAATACTTAGAGATGTGCATCTCTGAGAGTATGCGATTGAATCCAGCGTTCTTCCATACGTTTCGTACATCGACGAGAGATATTGAAGTTGGAGGCCTCGTAGTATTGAAGGGCGCCACAATTGAAATCCCCATCCACGCATTATCGCGGGACCCCGATCTATGGGAAAGGCCGCTTGACTTCGACCCTGGAAGATTTAGGGACATGACCAAAGTGGACTCCATGGTATATCAGCCGTTCGGAAATGGTCCGCGTGTGTGCATCGGGCAGCGACTTGCGGTGACGGAAATGAAGTTATTTATAGCCAGATTACTACATAACTGTGTTCTGCTGCCATCAGAGTCCACGCCACCGTTACCATTTAGCCTTTCATTTGGTGATGGTGGTGCCGTGTTTCCAACACATCCGGTGATGTTAAGAATACACAGACGAAGTCAATAAAAAATTGCGATTTTTGGCATTAGTATAATAAAAATATGTAATTGACTTTTCCATGTCAACATCAAGGCCTTGGATTTTTTACGTTGAGATGATTATTTTGTTGTCCTTGCGAAAGGGCGGCAAAATTTAACGTGGTCAGTGGATGAACATTCGACTCGTTAATCCTCTGATATCATGGAATGCAAAGCGAGTCAAGTTTAACCAATCGTATGAGGTTGGATACAATGGCGTATAGCTAAGTTCCTGCAGTTTATTGCCCACTGGACGTCTTTTGCATTGATTGTATTCAAAATGAGGCTTGTTTTAAACTTTAAACTTAAAACCGCTAATACTAACCCAACTGTGGATTGAAATATAATATATTTCCGTTACAATTCTTCCTATCGTATTTCAAAACACAGACAGTGAATTTGCCGCTGAAGCATAAAAAGCAGCTTATATGGAGATCGAGTTTACTATCGTAAGTAGTTATGTAGATCGGTCGTGAGGTGGCAGGGGTTCTTATGGGCGGGGTGGCGAGCTAACGAGAAACCGGGGGTGGCGAGCTAACGTTTTCGTCTTATGGCGGGGGTGGCGAGCTAACGTTTTCGTC
>ATSW01015576.1:0-15024 GCA_000444245.1 Botryllus schlosseri | reverse complement strand
CTATATAGAGACCAGGGATGGTCAATTCATTTTCGATAATATAACTGGATTTCGATAATATAACAGGAAATTACCTCGCGGGCCCCTCAAAACCCTCTCGCGGCCCGCGCGTCACGGGTTGGCCACCCCTGATATAGACAGACCCATTCGATAGTTTTCAGAGTCGGAGCCGGAGCAGTGGTAATAATGCGGCTCCGGAGCTGGAGCTAATGTATGATAGAAGAAAGCTCCGGATCCGGAGCTGGAGCAGTAAAAATTTACGGCTGCTCCAAAGCCCTGCGAGTATCCGAAATCGACAGTTAAGGTGTTACGACCTCATTGAAGCCGAAGTAAGAAATTGCTTTCGAGTATATTGATTCGTGCTCACGGTGAAAAGCAATTTTGAATGAATCAGCACTGGCCATCTTTTGAGACTACCGGGTCACATCTTCGACAAATGGATTTCGTATATAGGCCTACCTCGTGCCGACAATGCCTCTTCACTGCCGCTTCACTGTTCATTCTAATCACTATCTCGTTCTATGCTATTAGTAACACAGTGCGCTGCAATTCTAAGGCAATACAGTCGACTCAGCGAAATTCGGACACTGCATAACACGGGCAATCGCTTTATTCGATCAAAATGCTTAGGAACGAAAAAAAACACAGAGAGTAACACGTACACACGGACACAGGCTTGCAATTCCTATCATCAGGTTGTGACACAATAAATAATACTTCGTTCGTTTAACACAATATCAGTGAAAATAGTGAATGATGTTACATGCAGTAACATCGACAATAAACCCATACAAGGCTGTGTCAGCTTTATGGTCGCTGTTAATTGGGCACAATTGCGATCATCTTGCAGAACAAATTCGTACAGAAAAGTTTAGCAGAAGAAGTGAAATTTCTCACTAAACGAAAGGAAAAAAGTAAAGACGCTTCCTGACAGTGGGGACATCAAAAAGTACTAATCGAGCCCTATATGTGTTACACAATAATACAGTACACAGTATTTGCTGAATGGTATGGTATTATAAATAATGTACAATACAACTAATCTGAAGGTATTGCTAAGGTGCATTTTATGCGATCCGCGCCACTTACTGCCGTATAGCGCAGCTACAATCAATTTATTACAAATCCGTACCGTATCTTGAATACGTTGTGTGCCTTAACGAACTCGCACAAAGACGTTTCCCTGCTTAATTCGGCCAAAAGTGAGCGGATTATAGCGGATCGTATTATTTACACAAAAGCAGAGTATGGAAAACAGTATCGAAGCAATTAAAAAGTATGTCGTCGAAGAGCAATCGCACGGATATATTGGAACACTGGCCAGTGTCCTCATGAGTTGTCCGACTCTCCCGCATTAAGACCAACCCTAGTTCTTGTGCAAGAGTACATTCGTGAACGTTGTCGACTGCATGAGTTGGCAGCAACACCTCGCAGATTCACCCAATCTATGGCATATTCTGCATCTCCATACTGCTGTAAGGTGTGGTATCCTGAAAGATTAAAATGACGAGATTACCGAGAGAATCACTGCACATTACATTTGTACAACAGCCTCAAGATGACCTATACCGGACGGTGACAAAGTAAGCGGACGACTAGAATGAAATGGATCACGCCGTTACCTTTCCAATTCTTATCATTCCACACTATTTATGGCATTGCGGTTATTCATATATCACGCCATCGTACATTATACTATCGTAAAGAGAGCAGGACATTCGAAAGCCCGAATCCCAATCGATTGCCAAATTTAATGAATCGAGCGAGCAGTGACAGCCAATATTTCCGCGTACTGCGATTATACAACATACATGGACCCTAGGTTATGAATCCCTGGTCTAATCCGTACATGATTTATAGGGAGTTTATAAGTTGTGTTTTATACAATGCGACGATGCTTACCGTTTGTCCTTGTTCCTTCCGGCCACTAGGCAACAAAGAGTCGCCCGACGCCCCACTATTCGGCTTGTTTGACGCAGCTTCATTCCTTGAGAAAAATATTTGTAGATATCATGAATACAACACGCAATGTGAGCATGGGTGCATGTCATTTCGGGCAGGAGATATGCTTTGAGTATTGATTTACAGGAGATTAACGACCTGGTAATCTGACCGTTCCGCGCCTACTATATACGGTATTGTGATGAGATCGTGAGAAAGGGAAAGAATAGCTGCTAAGTTAATACCATTATTCAGCCATCGATGTGCGGTGTTGTGGTAGCTCTAGATCAGGGGTGGGCAAACTACGGCCCGCGGGCCGCATGCGGCCCGCAACACCGTTTTGTGCGGCCCGCGAGAGTCTGAGGAAATTTATTAAACATATTGATAAAATGCTTACTAAAAATCGAATTAATGCTACTTTTTATTAGTATATTTCAACATGATGATTCTAAGGCAGTGATACTCAAAATGGGGGCTCGCCTCCCTCCCCCCAACCTTGGGGGCGTGAAAGCATCTGAAGGGGGCCGCGAAGCTGAGCTCAAGTGAAATTTTTTTTCGCACTCCGCGCGATTTACATCTAATCAACAGTTATTGCTTTGTATTCAGTATGAATTTCATATTAAAAAATCTCTCATCCGCAGTCGTCATCTTTCATGCCATCAAACTATCCGATTCTTTCTCTGTATGCGTAGAATTAGGGTATTTATATATTATCTACCCATAGTAGAAGCGTGTTTGTTGCTAACATGGTTACATGGTTATGATGCTGTCAGCATTATGTGTCCTGGAACTAACCCAATAGTTGAATTAGTAAATCTATGAACAGTTCGCTGCTCATAGATTTAAATTTCAATCCTGTTCTAAGAATCGGGACAACCGACTTTCATCACTATAGTTTTGACATATTAGTTATTGAGGTCGACCAGATTATACAATCTCGCCACTGTTTCTGACGCGTGTACGATATCATCAAAGCAATGTTTGGGTGGTTTTCAATAAGCATATATATAAGAGCCATGTTCTTCCTATATGATCAAACACCAATATTGCGTTTTGGTGCGGCCCGCGAATGGATTCAGATGTTGAATGCGGCCCGCGAGCTCAAAAGTTTGCCCACCCCTGCTCTAGATGCATCAGAGTGTCTTGAGAAAATTGTGCTGATATCGAAATAAAACAGGGGTTTACAGTGCATTGTGCAACCTTTCTAAGGTAGCTTTGTCTGTAACGTTTGAGTTAGGATGAAGTGGGCAACGAAAATTGTCAAAATAAAGCTAAAATATGCAAGACTCTGCAGTCCGCAGTCATATCGAGATTTACAGAGTGGTCTCGTCATCGCGACGTCATTAATTATAGAAGATATGGTTGATTGGTGGTCCATGCAACTACAAGAAAGCTTATGTGCGTCCCACGGTTTCCACCAGTTGGTTATTTCTAGCTTGTCAAAAATGGCTGCAGACCCTTGTACCAGAATAAATCTTTACTGACATAGGGACCTGATCGTCTCGTTTTATAAATATACCTATCCTCAACCCCGTCATTCAAGGTTAGGGCTATGGAAGCGTAAACTGAGTAATGGTGTTATGTTACAAGTTTTATCTTCAGTCGTCTTGGGGAATCAAGTCTAATATTAAACAGTAAATATTTCCTACGTGTCACATACTATCAATAATCTTCCATAATTGCTTGTACGAACCTTCCACATTTTTTCTTGATTAGAACAGCTACTGCAATCGCGACGGCGACAACAACCACAACAACAACCGCAATAATAACGGCAGATGTGGAATCCGTTTCGTCCGGGCGAATCATCCCATATGTAACTTCATTTTCTACAGAAGCAATGAGAAAGCTCAATAACCAGTGTGTATAGCCTGTTCGAGAATTTCGTTCATGACACTGCATGAAAGATAGCTCTTTGCAAAATGCGGTTGTTTAGAGGGGAGTTGGCATCATTTCAATTGTCTCAGTTTCTCATTGCTTACGTCCACTGAGTAATACATTAGACAGGGTGGGATATATAATATATAGATCAGGGTTGTCAACAATTTGAAGATTTTCAAAATTGCCACGATCTAAAGTCCCATTCTGTAGATTATTAATAAAAAAAAATCAGAAGACATCGCTTTACAATATCGGACATGGGAAGCGTTACTGTGTACAGCGACGACGAACATTGACATTAAATTGCAGTCCCTTTCGGTGCAAAATTGCGGCAAATATTCGTGCTCAAAACCATGATTTTTAGTATGCAAGTTGCCCGTACAGCCCGAAATCTTGCCTGATGGAAACAGCGAGAACATGCGCACTGCACGAGTTGCTCTTATCTACTTAATTTGCAGATCGGAAATATCACACATTCACGATAACTTCTCGTATTTTTGTGTGACTGATCAACACAACGGTGTATGCTTCCGTGTTTGATTTGAGGTCTAGGCAGCAAGGCTTCGCCTCGACTGTTTTCATTAATTGACTTAATGGTAGGGCTGGGCAAAATCGAGTACCTGAGTGTTTCGATTCTGAATCACGCATATTACGCTTCGAGTCGATTCCAGTATTCGAGTACCACTCATTATGACGTCGAAACATAATGCACTATATCAGTGGTCGGGAATCTATGGCTCGCGAGCCATATATGGCTCTTTTGGGTATAAGATATGGCTCTTTGACGAATATGTATTTTTGTACTGAATTGATCAACATTGCAGCGACTTGTTGGTAAATTTTCATAACGGCCAATATAATTATTATCGTGGCAGTATAAACATGTATTTGAGAGGTAAAAGACAACGCTGTCTTCAGGCTGAGGGGCTCGGACCCCCTCTTTTGAAAATGATCAAATTTAAGTAGCTGTCATACCGGCGGCCAATGTCTCTCGCGAATTCTATGTACCCGACTCGAAAACTTGAATTGTGCGATGCGCTGATTAATCAAAGAGCATAGCAAACATGGGGGCGCCCATTTCAAAACGCAGTTTTCAAATACAAATTGTCTTGCTGATCTACGGCGCGAAATGAACTGTTGCGGATGTGACATTCACAATTAAAAACTCGAATTACGAACAACGCCATAGCTATCCCCACGTTCTTGATTGGTAAGTATAGCTCTGCTTAGTGCCGGCGATAAAATGTATGCGTGTAGCGCAACCGCCGAATACTTTGGGAATTGAGAAGTCGTTGAGTATTTAGATTTTCAGAATCAGTCAGACTGTCACATTCGATTAAATCAGTTATAATAAATTCTAAGCTACTTATACGATGAATTGTGTTATCAATGGTGAGGCTTGGCCCGTCTGTGCCTTACCTCTCGTTTCGAGCTTTATTTTCGAACAATAAATATCAGTTTTTACAGAGAAAATATGGCGCATACGAGGAATCCCAAGTATTATAGTGAGTTCAAATTAGTGCTATGATGATGTCACGAATTTTCAATTGGGACGTAACAGTTTATCGTCATGTATGGCTCTTTGGGAATTGAGATGGAAAAAATAGNGCTAATATGGCTCTTCGGACAAAAAAGGTTCCCGACCACTGCACTATATCAAAGTTCAAATATGTTCCTTTTATCCCACCATAAAGAACAGAATGCCTGTTATCCGTCACATGAAAGATACTTCGGTATTTTTCGACCATGCCGATTTCATTGCACTTCTTGACAATGTTGTGGGATGATCATGACTTCGTAAACGTGTTATTTCCAGTAACGATCGTAGATTTGTACTATGTTTCGTATGCTGCGACACGGCCAATCAAGGTTTCAAGGGTTCCCCAGTGGAAAATAGTATCCAGACTATAATTCACGTTAGTAAATTAACTTTCAGTTGTGAGGAGCGTATAATGTCAGTACACTAAAAAATCGTCTTTTACTACTCGACTCGAATCCTTAAAATTAATACTCGATTCANNTTCGAGTACTCGAATCATTGTGCCCAGCCCTACTTGATTGCGACCGATATTGGGTCAATTTACCTAAGAGATGTGTATTGCTGCGTAACAGTTGGACACTAACGTCACACAAACCTGGTGTCGAGATATTTCGGACGGTCGTAGGCACCGTAGTTGTCGAAGTCCATCCAAATTGTGGCGAATGCCTATCCGACAGAATGGTCTGGTTCTCCATTCCTGGCGTGTTGTTCTCAGAATGAGGCGTATCTTAATAAGAGATCGCACCATTCATATCGAATAAAGTGGTTCTGATTGTAAATATATAAACCATACCTGCTTCGGTAATACTGGTGTTTTCCTGAAGCATTTCCTTGGTTTGAGCTGCTGCGGTAGATGACAGAGAACTCTCAGTTGTCATAACTAAATCACAAACAAAAGCAATCGTTAATTGTAGACAAATGTCCAATAGTAAAGCCCTGTGATGGCGGTTATATCGGTATATCTACGCCATATCACCATCGACCGCGGAACATACAGTGCAGTATTTGACTTTGACTATAGATAACTATACTTTGACACGTAACAGGCTTCTGTATTACATGTCAGTGAGATTGATTGATGCGTAATAGAGCGGTTGTTATCCACGAATCAATATTAATAATTTTCTTCGGGAATTGTAATGAAATGGAAACATCAACAGGGGCGCACGGCTGATCGTTGTCAAGTTGAAAGCAAACTATGTATTCTATATGGATCTCGCTATGGGTGGGAGAGTAAATGGAAAAATATTCCAATAAAACAGCGCGTGCTCGTCTTCTAAGCTCACGCACAAAGCGTAACGCACATGGTACAGTCGCTCACGCATCAGTTTGCTACGATCGCAAGAAATGCTTATAGCTAAATTATCGAAACGAAATGCGTAGTTAGCTCAATCACTCATTAAGGACTGAAACCAATCCATGACCACGACCCTAACTTTCACCCACAGACACTCACCGGAACAATCAAGCAAAATCCCATCGTAAATCGTGATATACTTGTATATAACAGTTGTAGGCGTGTTGGACCTTTCATCGCCCTCTGATCCGGACGAGGTCCCGCGAAGCAACTCTACGGTCGCATTCCCACGAATCATCTTCATATCGACTAGCCAGGGACACTTGCTGTAAAGTTTTTCTTTCCAAACGCTGCATGATTTGCCGAAGGTCAATATCAGACAGCGCGGAAGATCGGGGTCGTCAGGCAACGGTTCGATTTCGAAGTCTGTCGAGGTAAAGCAAAGTGACAATGAACGGAAACATACGCTTATCCAGATAGTTGAATATCTGACTGGCGGTACTAAACTTGAATATTGCTTTACTACATACTACCAATGCTACATTCATTGCAGTAGAGTTTATTAACCCAATAGATTTTTGTGTGCCCCTTATCAAGAGTTAACCGCACAGTAAGAAGCATATAGGATGCGGTTCAAACGAAAACCAAATCGATGAGGTTAGTTAATCAGCCTATCGATCGTTCTGCTCTTATTCGTAGGTGTATAGAAATGAGCGACTCTGGCTCCTAAGTCCTAACTTCTGATAACCAGGTTAAAGCACTCAATTCATCAATCGGTCAACATCTAATGAATTATCCTGTCTGTGCCAGTCATTACAATGACGCTATGTTCATTGTGATTGCCAAATGTAGATCTGCTTTCCATTTTTCTGTATTGGAGTCGTCTATCATACAATTGACCATTGACCAATCATGATTTATGCCGACAGAAGGAGTTTCTGTACAATCTTAAAAATTTTCCATTAACATAAACCGCTGTCTGTGCAACGTCTTCCATGTATGGTATAAATTGATTTTCTCTCGTTTCTCAGTCTTTCGAGACTATCGCAACAGCTGACTTTGCCTGGCGTACCTTTTTTATTGCATTGATACGTCATACTTACACCAAACGTATATACTTGTTATTGTGCCGCTGACGCTGACAAGGGGCACACGAAAAGTCATTGAGTTAATAAATTCTACTGCAATGAATGTAGTCCTCAACGGAAAATCCTGATAGTGTGATAAAATCACTCGGTTGCTGGATCTTCCCTCCCGATATTAATATTAACGAAGTATCATGGCATCTGAAACGTAATCAACATACCTGATACACTTGTCACATCGGTGTCTTCCGAGAAGGATTGCGACCCGTGCAGTTTAATCATCACCCCCAAAATGTCGTTGTTCTCGGGTTGGGCGACATGCAAGCATGTTCGTTGGTCGTCATTCTCGTCGTAAATTTGCACTGTGCCTCCCGATGCGGCATGGGCGAGTGGAATCGTTTTTCCACACACTTCGTAGCTGGCAACTGCTGTAAATTAAACATATAGTACAATGCATAAAGGTGCTGAGAATTACATTAACATAACATATTAGCGAGAGGAACAGATTGGGTCATAGATTCGAGATGTTGAATTCAGCCCCGCAAACATGTAACCATACATATCCGCTGTTCAGTTTACTTTGTTTATGGATGTACGAGCATACATTCTATAGAATTGCTGTTGTGGTTTGATATTTATTTCATTTTATTAAGTCATCCGCAAATTATAATGTTGAACACAGTGTGAAAATATTGCTGTAATACAGACAATTTCTCACACAGGATGAAGTATCCTGTGACTTTCCATGTGCTGCGTACATGCAGTACATCCGCTATATGTTGTACCAGTCGATCGCCACAGATAGCATAATATGTTCTATTCAAGCGTCAAATGGTGCCAATGGAGTAGTGTGAAATCGGGCACATGATATCATTGCTAAGGAGCAAAAACAAAGTGTTACGCAACAGACCTGTTTACTATTGCAGAAACATTTCACCCGCGAATGTCGGAAACAGGAAATCGACGACTGCCCTAACGAATCCTGTTATTGCGGTTATTGCGAAATCTTAGAATGATTGTAAGCAAACAGATTTCCCTTTCGTATTCGAATGATAATAATTCAACCGAATCCTCATACATCGCAATGGACCCATTCACAAAATAAAAATGTCGAATCACATATTAGAATTATTGTGTAGTGACTCACCTTGAAGGGGCACGGCCAGTAAAATCGTAATCATCAATATTCCGATCATTCTTGATATTATCTATAATAATTACGTCCACCTATAGATTCTTACTTGAAATTGAATAAAATGGAATTAATCAATCTGCAATCTCTAATCATGCAATTAGCTGTTAAATCAATATCTGCCGTGCTCTCGGAAATTCCATAGAACGAAATAATCTATCTTGCAAAAACACGACCAAAGATGATCTTCTGACCTGATTTACTGAGTCTATATTTTTCTGTAGCACCTGTCAATTTACTAGTATGCTAAAATAAGTCTGCATATAATAACAATTATTGGCCTTGACGATACGTTTTTAAAGTAGGCCAGATCAACCCTCAATTTTCGCACACTAGGTCACTCGGTATTTGATACTAGCCTGTGATATGAGGAAGCCACGATTATGCAGTCTATGCGCACTACGCAGCGTTTTAAGCGGTTCATGCTAGTCGTCGTATAAACCGCCTTGAGAGAGAGAGATTGCTGGGTGTTTCACCGTAGACTTAGACCTAAAGTCATGGTGTTCTTATATCGATCAAAAACACGACACCTAACCTGAGGAAATACGCACCATGTGTGGCGGTCAAATCGAACCCATCAATTATTTGATCGCGCTGTGTTGATACGCAAGTCTCACGTGCATTACATACATTGCAATCGATACAAGGAATGATTCGGAGATTTCATGTAATAATATTGAGAAGCGGAAGAATTCTCAAATCACCATAACGAGAGCGCCGGACTATACGTAATAGATTCACACCATCATGAGCACGACAATATATACGCTACGTAATCGCCATACACTCTTCAGTGAATCAAAACAGTATATCCCCATAAACAAGTGCATTGCGCATTCCAAGCATGAGCGATAATGACTCATTTTTATTTTCGCGGGAAATAGAAAATGTTCAATGAACATTGTTCATATACCACGACTAGTCGACTATATTGTCAACATTGACTAACTTCACATCGATTTCAGCGTTCTTTCCTTGCCAACGATTCTGGTTGATCTTGATCAATATCGTTTACCAGATCCCAGTATATATTAACGTATGCATCAGGGATCCACAGTCCACACACTCACCAATTGTTCTAAGGTCTTCGAATGCATGGAGCGAATTTGCGAGTACATTCAATTCCTTAATCAACAGTAAATGAGATTTACATATCTCAGCCCAGGCATTAATATGGCTACGTCATGGAGATGAGATTAAGTCAACATGCGACGGTTTACGTTAAAACTTTCTATATACAAATCCATAGTTTACGCTGCATGCAAGCGGGGCCTATACGATGCAGGCCCCGATGCAAGTCTATAGACCACGCAATACAAGAGTGACTTTTGTGACATTGGATGACTTCGTAATATCTATTTCTTAGAACAATGAATTCTACATGAATTTTCCATAGTGCTACTTGAGGTACCTTCGCGCTGTGGTTTGTTACTCGGTGATTTCCCGAATATTGGTTTGCTATTGAGTACGCGTGACCTATCTTCATGCTGAGTGTGATTGTATAAAGATTCTCCCTGACCGTATACGAATCGTATGCGGATTGACTAATGATTGGTATCAGTTTCTATATGAACAGAATATCATCAAATTGGAAAGGTGCTTCTGATCGAAAATAAAGAATTCGATTCAAAATAAAATAAAGAATCCAATTCTAGCAAGTGGTTGGATCTCAAATTCCTGCCGGCTTGATTAAGCGAGCAAATCGGCAAGGGTTGCAATTCTAAAAGAAAATAGATTGATATACTAATCAGGCGATGTAAACATTCCCGATTACCAACTCATCTGTTGTGAATGACGAGAGGTCAATAATCCAATACTGCGTTTTATACTACCATAATCGCCGATAATTGCGAGATATTATCACTTCCCTTCCTCAAATTTTGAGACGTGTGGCGAGCCTGCATGCGTTTCACCAGCTTACAATAGCAGGAAGTCATGTCCATGTTCACTTGTTCAGTTACTACTGTCCACGGGCAAAAGATGACAACTTGCATCGACTTTGCTCGTGCTTACGACACAACAAATTCAGATTATTTCACCATCGATATGCAATTATTCGATTTATCAAGCTTTTGGTAGGAATAATATATCAGTAGGTTCTCTCGCGATAAATAGTTGAATGTAGAGCGGGATGATGCCAATGGGACATAATGATATATAAACACGCTTTGATATTGTTGTGTTCTTGGACCGAGAATACATTTCAGTGGTTGCACTGCTTCACTTATATCAGTTTACCTGAAACCTTCATTGCTTTGTCGATGTAAGCGATAGATACATGGCCAATGGCCATAAAAGGCACATGGGCTCAAAAAAGTTTGTTCTAAAATCCTATCGCAGTTCAGATATTTAACGACTATGGCCATAATGCACGCTATTTCTTACCATTGACAGAGTTTTCGAGTGTCACCGATTGGTTGTCTTCGGATGTGGTCTCGAAGGTAGGAGGAGGCGTTCTATCTGTCGAAGGAAGTTATCGCCGTTATGAGTAGTATGCATTTTTAAAAAAGTATGTTTTTTTTAGTTGTAAAATTATGCCATAATTGTGTAAATACCTTCCAAAACACATGTTTTATGAGCCTACAGACAATATACCACCCGATGAAACCGACGTATACGATATGGGATGGTCGGAACCCTCAAAATCATCGGTACAACAGCTATAGTACGTAGATGTTTCGTCAAAGGAGCTATATTTACCGTATATTTGCCAATCCAATATGACGTCACAATTGANTATTCGGGACGTCATGGCTTAAAAAAACAAAAAAAACAAAAAAAAACAATAAAAAATATATTTTAAACATGTTTGTTTTAAATTGATTTTTGTTTTAAATGCAACCCTTATGAGTGATTGCATTTTGTGAATACGCAGAGAGATGGAAGCAAATCGATCTACTGTGATAGTAGTAATTTAAGAGCTATTCCGACTCCAAAATACTTGATATAGATTGAAAATCCAAATACAACGTTAAAATGGTCCAAGTCTAAAATATAATTCGAAAATTCAGGCACCATTCAAGCGGCCATATTACATTGAGCCGATCTCTGATAGTCTCCGATTTGAACTAAAGACAATGCAAGTCCAACTGGCGTCCACCCTAAGAGATAGAGAGAGATATGATATTCTTTCTCGCCTGCACCATCGAGATGCTTTGGCGACGGAGTTGCGATACGGCCCCATGAGGTCATCTAAGTCTGCGCCCCCGTTTTTTTTCTCCTCCATACTATCCATGATTGCTGAGCGCCTAGCAGGATAGCTGCGGATACCATTTTTCGAGTCTTTGGTATGACCCGGCCGGGGATCGAACCCACGACCTACCGCTCAAGAAGCCGGACGCATAACCATTACACTATCTCGCTAAGTGTAAAACAAAGCCTTTTACTGCATGTACTGTACGTACATCTCGTGTTGCTTTGACGTCATACCTAGGCTATCTGCAGTGCTCGATATTTGTAAAACAATCGTAGTCTATAGTCAGGCGGTCATGGGAAATATTCTATTGGCGACTATTTTTCGATTCTTCCTGTCTTCGCTGAGTAAATGACTAATTTAAAACCGTAAACCTATTCATGTGACGCAAATCAACGGCCCAAACGAATCGGTATTGTATATAGTTGGCGTGGAAAGGGTGTACCAGCAGGACCTCGTAGTATAGTCATGTTTCAATACGAAACGGAACAATCAAGCATTATCCTATCAATCATGTTTTGGGAGCTTACTTACCGGAGCAATCTAGCAATATCCCGTCATAAGCGCTAATGTACTTGTATTCGACAGAAGCAGATGCATCGGAGCTGTTGCGCTCTGATCTGGATGTCGCAGCGCGAGGCAACGCCATTGACGTATTTCCATGAATAATCTTCATATCGACTCGCCCAAGACACTCGCCGTATAGTTTCTCTTTCCACACGCTGCAGGACTTGCTGAAGGTCAATATCAGACAGCAAGGAACTGCAGAGTCGCTACACGGCAGTTCGCTTTCAAAGCCTGGAGAATTGAAACAATATGATATAATTCTGTTTTTTTTTTTATACAGTAGCAGCTGGGTTGTGTAGGCAACTATCTTACCGTAAATGCGTGACATATCGTCGCCTTTCGGGAGGGATATATCGCCTCCAAGCTTGAGCAGCATGCCCAAAGTTTTATCGTTTTCAGGTATGACAATTTGCAGACATTCCAGCCCTCCATGTTCATCGTGCATCTCCATTGTGCCACCCGTCTCGGGATGGTCGAGAGTAACAGTCTTGCCACATGCTTCAGCACTTGCTGCTGAAAATTAAATGTATCTCAATAAATATATGAGTAAGACGGATATACCGAGAATTTAAGGTAAGCTGTGGAAAGTTCCATATCATGTATTGCTTGTGCACTATGTGCTGGTTAAGATTTCGGAGCTTGTAAAGGCGGTAATGTGGAGGCAATATACTGTGGAATATTTTCTTTGTATGCTAAGTGTCACGTGGTCATTAACGTAAAGTAGAAGTTTTACGCATATTCTATGGATTGCACCAGCCATCGCGAACTGAAGAATAGCATATATGCATAAGACATCAACAAATAACATGAGCTCAGCGCCCAGGAATCAAAACAAAGACTGATACTACTACATTGTTTTGACATTCGACGCGCGAATGCACGTGTCCTGTACTGTACGTATACAGTACACAATAACTGATGATGCAATAAATAAATTTCGCCGAATATGTTTGCATGGTTTTAGCACTGGCGGAGACAGGAGATGCCATACATCATCCGCCAATGCAAAGGCGTCTTGGCGATGTCTTCAAAATTCCAGTACAGTCGGCATTGGCAACCAGTCATTCTGGAATGCCCTTGAGTCAGCAATGACCAGTGTGTATTGTATACCTATTTCACAGTTTCGTAGTCGTGTTTAACCAGTCACGGGGCTGCTAATGAGGAAAGTTAGAAGTATATACTTGATGACTGTTTTTCTTTGGATACAACGAGTTTTGAAATGTCAAATTTAGGAGAAGGAACCGTATGATATACCAGAGGATACTGATAGCATTTAATGCTAATTGGCAAATAATGTCAGCCCACAAAAATGGCAGAATGTATAAACGCAAACTGTATCCTTTGATACACGGTCTATCTCATGGGTCGATTGCCAGCTGACGCATATGATGACCTGCGCTTCGATTTGTTAAATTCCTTTGGATGAGCATGAATTTCGAGCCCTTGTCATATAAAGAAATCTAAAACCACAAAATTTCACCATCTGCTATTGCAAATTTAGAAGAGAGGCCATGCTGCCGACGTTCACATTCCCAAGATACAAAACAGCGATGAACAATTGAGCATTTCGAAATTCTGGTGACAATAATGAACTTGATAGTTGATACCCACCTTGAGCGTAAGCAATCAGTAAAAACGCCGTAATCAATCTTCCGATCATTTTTGAGAATATCTATTATAAGTACGTTTGCTTTTTTCCAAAACATAACATAAATGATAGTAACGTTTGACGAATCTTTCATAAATAACTCGTCAGCCATGCTCAATGCTGCGCATCCAATCTATAAGTGCGGACTTATGAGTATAGTAAATGGAACTTCGTAACCTTTCACAATGCATTATGCGATTGCGAAATACCCGTCTAATGTACTGGGCAATGCAAGCCGACTGCACAAAATTTAGCTTCTATAAAAGGCCTATAAGTCTTCCTAATTATACAAAATAGACGCTCAGGTATAGCGCCTAACAAGAAAAATGGATTCTCGCAGTGACACTCGCTAAGATTATGCTGAAGCTNTGTTGGAGGTAAGGTAAATTGGGCAGCCTTATATATATATGGCTTCGCTTGGTGTTACACCATTTTATAGATATATCCATCTCGTGATCGAACCAACGAATCATCGTGCCCCGTCGTCTTAGCGGCGCGATAAGTGCGTAGATTTCTCGAATGATTGTCACATCAGTAATTTTGTAGAGCTTCTTGGAGGTACAGAACTTCAATATACAATTAAATAGTATATTCATATTGAAATGAACCAGAATATTTTCGGCTGACACTCGTCAGGGGTAATCGTCAGCAACTAGTAGAGAATTGGAAAGAACATTGTA
>ATSW01015575.1:0-12535 GCA_000444245.1 Botryllus schlosseri | reverse complement strand
GTTGTCGAACACTCGACGTGTTGAGCAAATTTAGCAAGCACAATCGGACTCCTTCTTAGCTTCGGCGTTACCCCCCAGGTTGATTCGATCGGGGAAATCCGATTGGTATAAATCAACTTCAGATTCCTGTAAGAGAGCTTGCTTCGCTACGGTCTGAAACGCTTGCTCGACATGGATATTCTCTTTCGCGGAGCACTCAAAATATGGAATGTCATTCTTGCTGTTACACCAGCCTTGCGCGCGCTTATGTGAAACGGCGCGGTTTTCGCAGTCTATTTTATTTCCGATTACAACAAAAGGGAAATTTCCAGGATCCCGCGGCGATGCTTGTATCAAAAACTCATCCCTCCAACTGTCAAGGGTCTTGAAACTGCTCGGGGCGGTTACATCGTAAACCAGCACGCAACAGTCTGCGCCACGGTAAAACGCAACACCGAGCGATTGGAACCTTTCTTGGCCGGCAGTATCCCAAATTTGCATGGTTACCAAACGATCATCGACCATAACTTCTTTGGTTAAGAAGTCCGCTCCAATTGTGGCTTTATACTGGTTGCTGAACTTGTGGTTCACATATTGATTCATCAGGGACGTTTTTCCGACTCCACTGTCGCCAAGAATAATGACTTTGAGAAGGACTTTCTTTCTGGATGCCATCTTCGTGAGGTAATTTATGCCACAAGTCAAATAATATACAAGAATCTCTTTGATGCTATGGATCGAAGTGTCCTGAAATCTTGATATTCCAGTGTTTCGGTGATGTAATCAGGACTTACGTGCGTAATAAACCTAACCTAAAGCAGTTATCTTAACTTATGAATCACGGCTAAATCTGCATGCAAAACAATATAGTGCAGGTTAATTGTAATACGCAATTCAAGTATCAGTCAACTATACTTGCTCATTCCTTCCTAGCTCACAACAACAACAGCACCCTTGAAGCCCAAGCGTCATCGGCTTGTCAACAACAAGGCGTAGACGAGAGATCTGCGCTGCGGTCGCCCACTTTCGTGAATGAATACAAATCACGAGATTGAAAATAAGTACGCGTGGTGTACATGTGACACGTACGCTTGTGAGGTCGTTGCTGAGCCGAATATTATATGTTCTCTATGTTATTCAGAGGTGGTTGGTAGCGAAGTACTACTAGTTTTTGTTGGAGTGACTTTCGCCTCTTTCCATTGCTTACTCAAGTCGTTAACATAGCTGGTGAACCTATTTCCAGCTCGGAATATACGAAATACCTCGGGGTTAACTGGACTCGAACAGTTCGGTTTATTAGCAATTTTTATCAGTTCAATACACCACAAAAATTGCGATACAATGAAAAGATGTCGAAACGACTTGGAGTAGTGTTTGAAATCAGACACCCACCTTGACTTAGGCGATATAAAGAGGAGGCATGCACACTGAGTGAAAGGTATAAGAAGATAATATATAAAAGCAAGCGACAAAAATGAAGAATGTAGTATGTCACGGAAGGAGAGATCGATATGTCAGGTCGTGATCCGCTGTCAGTGGGATACTCTTCCCCACGCTAGGTCCGGCATATTTGATGGAGCTATGATATTTTTGGCCGGTCATAATGGACGACGTGGACGTGCGTGTGTCGTACTCGTGCTCTTTTGATTCCGAGGTAAAGAAGTCATTGAAATATTTGGGGCAATGACCGTAGTGGAACTGATACATAACCTTGGCGATTTCTAGTTACTGCATATCTTTTATGTTCAGGACACCGAATCTCTTCAGCAGCGACTTGTTGGATGGACAGCCAGGCTCGTTTGGGGCACTAGCTATGATACAGAGTAGCCTACTTCATGTTGTAGATTTTGCAGTGGCTAGAGTGCAGTTTTTCTGGTAGCGATACCCAACAGAGGATATGCTGTATGCAGTACCGTAACTGCCGGACCCCAAACACCCCAATGGGGAGGGGGTGAGCTCGAAGGGGGCCTAAAATTTTTTCGTGAATTAACATCAATTATGGAGTATATTTTTGGAAATTTATGCAACTTTATAAATAAATTTTCGCGCTGCGCGTGTTTTATTGTTGCCGTATTTCTTGATTATTGGGTAATCTTACCCCAAGAAGAAATACGCATGATTTATAAAAACGGGCATTTCGGCGTCGGCCATTACCGCGCCATGACATATTAGGTTCGAGGCCATGTACCATTATGCGACTCCGAGAAGTGTGTCAGAACGGTCGACAGCGAGAAAACCTTGGCCGAAAAGGACTGCCCGCGCTTATGCTGACCGAAAACATCGATATATATACATATTTAATTCTCCTAAACGGCTGGCGCCGAATGGCAATCTGGACGAGAAACGACATCCCCCAGGGAAAATGATTTACCAGTGAAGATATACCAATTTGAGATCATGTGCGTCTTTTAGTTTAGTACGTTTGGGCGATTTCAATATCTTTCGACATAGCAGACAGGAGGTCACGAAATAACATCATGTAACAGTCGTTATACCAACGGGTCCACCCGAACTTACGGGCCCAGCTCTACCCAGGGATATCTCGAACTCTAGATATCCCTGGCTCTACCAGTAAATCTGATTACATGAGCAGAGCGACGATAAAAAATTGATAGCATTATCAACGCAATTCCCAATGATATTGACCGATTCAATCGTGATTTATAGAAAATTTTTCTGCTTTGCGCGTTTAGGCGGCCCAAGCTGACTCACTAAACAGTACTACAAATATCAGTGATAAGTAGCGGCGAAAACGTATAGGATGATGGAGGGTCTGGGGGCGAAGCCCCCTAGAAGTTCGGTTTACCAACCTATAGGGGCCCACACAACGTTTTTGGAGGGGGCCTGACAAAGTGCTGTTTCGGTCCTGGCCATATGGTAACTTCGACGTAAAGGAATCAGAAGAACCCGGACTGGCATGCAACGTCTAAGGTCGTAGAACAGGCCACACTTCAGTGATAATCTAGTGTCAGTGACTGAATATGACTNTTCCAGGATANGTCTTAGTCCAGTAAAACGCCGAGGTATTTGGCAATTTTCGTGATGGAAATGGGCTGACCAGCGATGTTAAATTTACCGTCAGCAATTGGGATTTCGAGGCGTTTATGAAAAGGGTATTTTGGGCCGTCCANTCAAGTACTTTGGGAATTTGGTCACTAGTCTGGGCATCCAACTTTGCCGTCAAATATGCGGAAGAGAGGATAGGTAAGTATCATCAGCGAACAGTGACGGTGGTGATCAACGAGGAGGTTTCAAAAATGTCGTCGACATATATAAAGTGAAGAGAACCGATCCAAGTAGGCCTACTTAGCCTTGGGTTTAGGTCACCAGATAAGGATAGGACAAGGTTTTTGAGATTGCAAGCATTTGTTGGCGTCCGGTGAGAACAATAGATGAGCGGTTTTGAAATTTCTATGTCCTANTCCAATCTAAATCCGATGCTTCCAATCCTAGTCCTAATCCAGAAATTTTGTATATTGCAATCCTAATCCTAGTCCGATATCATCATCATTGGTATATTATCAATTTTTATCAGTTCAATACACCACAAAAATGCCATAGGCCTACAATGAAAAGATAGGAAGGTGTTGAAGCCACCTGGAGTAGTCTATGAAAGAGCATTGTGCTGTAACAAAATGCATTTGACCGATTAACAGTGTTGGGATGACTCGAGTCAGACTCGAGTCACCTTTTTTGTATGACTTGACTTGACTCGAGTCACTTTGCTAAAATGACTTGACTTGACTTGACTCAGCGTATCAGAAATGTGGATTGACTCGTGACTCGGAGCAAAATTCACGAGTAAATTTCGAGTCATCAAGCAATCGATGTTGATAAAAATCATTGTATCTTGCATATGTTCGGATTGTACGCGAATTGCTGGTGCTACCCTTGAGAGCGACCATTCATTCAATGATCGTGCGTTTTACTGAGCCTCCATTGTTCTCTCACAAATAAATTGATCGCAAATGAACTGATCGAAGCTTACAGCTAGCGTTGTCGTAAACTAGTAAAGTAATTTGTTAGCAAAATGTCTATTCATGTTCTCTGTTCTTAAAACTTGACCAAGCCTCTTGTTTTAATGAAATTGAATTCCAATATAGTTTATATAGTCCTCAACCATTGGCGCAGGCTGGAATTGTATCATATTAATTTGTAAATAGGTAATGTATTGCATCTTATCAATTCGTTTTTCTATTCTCTATTATGGCTGGTAACTATAATCCGAGACTGTGCAATTAGCCTACTTACATAGTTAAGCATTTCTACGTATATGTGAGCAATAAAGCGCCTTCTNGCGTTCATATTTAACTCTATATTCGCTCATAGGTCCAGAATCAATGACCACTNACTCTGTATTTCAGATTGCTAGCAAAATGCAATGACGTAGGCATGCCTCATACTCCGAAAAGGCAACTTGACTTGAATTGTGACTTGACTCGTGACTTGACTTGACTTGACTCGANTNNCCTCTAAAATTCGAGTGACTTGACTTGACTCGAGTCACCTTCGAAAATCGATTGACTTGACTTGACTCGAGTCAAAATATGCAATGACTCGAAATGACTCGTGACTCGAAGGTAGTGACTTGATCCCAACACTGCCGATTAAGTCTGCAGGACGGATGTGTGAAGATAGATAACGTATGGAACTAAATTAGGTACGGAGCTACTATAATCACAATCTTTAAACGAAGAGTGGTATATAAAGATGATAGTTTTTTCTATGTTCCCGGGGGCCTACAGCTACAACTATGGTATCATATTGTAACCGACTAAAAATAGTTGCATCCACATATAATTTAATGGGTTGTAAAGAGGTCCTGATCGAAAGAAGATCAATCAATCAATCAGGTTTATTAATATTTTCAACGTTTCAAAACATCACAAGACTACGATACAATGAAAAGATAGGAAGGTGTCGAAACGACTTGGAGTAGCCATTAAGATCAGACACCCACCTTAGCCTAGGGCCTAGGCGAAGTAAAAAGAGGCATGCACACTGAATGAAAAGTAATGCAGAGAATATAAGACGCAAGCGACAAAATGAGGTGGCATGTGGCGGAGGGCGAGGTCGATGTTAGGTCGTGGTCCGGTATAATCATGAAGACTGGCTAGTATTGATTTAGAAGAAATTGCTTGAATTTCGACTTGAATGCGGACATGCTCGACGACTGTCGGATAGCCGGCGAGATGCTGTTCCACAATTGGGGTCCTTCATACTTGATAGAGCGATGCGTTTTTTTGTATTCAGTCCTAATCATATGGTAGTTGTTCTTCGTTGACGCGCGTGTGCTGTAGCCTACTTGTGCGCGATAGAGAACCACTGGATTCAAGTTCACCGAAAACTCAGTTATTCTGTTCTGCAACAACCCAGGTTTCATCATTATAGATGATATCAATAACAATATTTGATCTGTTGCTACGCTGACCGTAATATGTCACTAACGAAAGCCGAAATTTGATTAATATATTAAAATGAGAAAAATTCATACGGAAAAAATATGACGTGATGGAGAAGTTGTGAGCACAGAGTCGGATTCAGCAACCTCAAATTAGCCAAAAATTAATCATTAAATTTTTGGCGCATTTTTTTTTCTCGAAATTTGTAGACCAGTGTTAATTATCTCTACGATTAAGGGCGAGACAAATGAGTATATTATGAATGAAACGGGTTCGTTCTATTCAAGCAGTGACGTGCGGTGAGGTTCATGACCGGTGATGCACTGACCCCCCCCCACACACACACATACGCGCGCGTAAATTATCTAATAAATATACACGAGTATGTGAATGACAACATAAGCAAGAGAAACGGGTAGACGAGAGCGTTTTCTTTGCACCCTGTTACATTCTACAATACATATTTAAATTATTTCCTTTTGTGAAATACTCAGTTATATGCAGATTGCTCAACGAAAAGGATGAAACGAAAAGCACAACAATATTTTCTTTAACATCCTAATTTCGGTTTTATGTTCGCTATTGCCGTTGCTCGTCCAATCTCCTGTTCACNAGATGGAAATGAACAGTNTAATGTCACACACTAACATANAACTTGGTTNAAGACATCATTCAGACTGTGGCAAATCAGNCTTAGATTGATGATTTTGGTTNACAGAGAAAGAGTCTTTATTTTCATCCAACCAAAATACATAACAGACGGCAATGATGGTGGTACAGAAAATATGCATGCACTGCACAATCGCACATNCACAGTATTNGGTATTAGATAGTAATGATCGATACGACCTTGAGGGTCAACTAGTAGGCCTATGATCACTGGGGAATGGGGATGCAGATTTCCGTGGAATAAAATTCGCAAATATGTAAGACCTATAAGGTTAGCGGATGAAGTTTGCGACCTTTTTCTTAACACATCAGCCATCTTCACACGCAGGTTATTTAGGCTACTCGTCGCCATCTGTTCCAAGCGGTGTCTTAGAAAAGCCTAGAAGCCGGCAGTGCTACGCAAGTCGGCAAATACAAATATGAAATCATAACATCGAATAGCGACCTGGTGTAAATGACTATTGCAGTCGAAAACACTATAACGACCACAATCAACGAAAGCGCAGGCTACGTAAGAATAGCTATCACATACCACAATTTACGGTTATACTTATAGGTAGGCCTATATGGGTGGAAAGTACATATCAGCAGTAAGGGAATGTATTTGCTCCGCATTACGTATCGGCCGTCGCTACTATACAATTCCTACAAGACTGTTGGTTTCCGAAATCAATAGCGCGTTCAGCGCGCTTGTCCCATTGTTAGCGAATAGCGCATGAGGCAGAGTCGTTTGTGCCTCACCTGGCCATCTGCGATGGCATTGTCTGTAATAAAGCCGAATGTAACATTCCTTGGCGATTTTGAGGGGGTTCTGGTGTTCTGACACTGTTATTATTTGGATTTTCAGAATCAGTGCGACGATAGCGTTTGATTGATACCAGTTATTATGAATTCCGAGCTGTTTATGATGAATTGCATTGTCGTAGGTGAGGCACGACCCGCCCGTGCCTCACATCTCCTTTGGCGCTGTACTTTTGAATATAATTATGTAAATTGATGATGTTGGATGTAAAAAAATGTACATATTTAGTTATTTATGTACATCGATGAAAAATATCAATATTCATCGAGGGTTTTCCCAATTTTCTCTTCCTCACCCTGACGACAGGGAGGCACTGCCTCATTTGACCGCACGTCACTATATTCAAGCATAGTTTAAAAAATGAGCTGAACAGGATTTAAACTCGAGATTAAACAGTCATCATGAAGAGTATGACACGGACTCGAATCTCAACACTACGTCTCGACCACATGCGCCATGACTCCGAGTCAGGCTTGACTCGATGGTGATTAGAAAATGACTCGAGTGAATGAAAGACTTATTGTCACTAAGAGCCTAATAATACGGGGAGACCGCTATTCAATGACATTTTTTGAAACAGGTCGCCTACAGACAGAAGTTAGGTATCATTTGCATCCAACGATGTAGCAGAAAATGTATACGTCCTGGGATGCGGCAAAACTAAACCACCTCTCTTCTCCGTTCGCTTTGCTCAGTTGCTCCAGCTTTCAACAGTCCATAAGAGTGTATTTATTGACTGTTTTTCACAACTACTCAAAGTAGATTTAAAGTTAGTTAATGGTACTTCTATTCAAGTAGTTCTAGATTGCTTCTGAAAGCAATACTTTTCCTCGTCAGCTGATTTTAGCGTCGTTACTCCTTCTCGAGCAGCCTTCTTGACTACTCTGACCACATCCAGTGTTAAATTAGGGGTGGGTTAGAACTAGGATTCGGGTACACTAGGTGCGAGTTCGAATCATTTTGCCCAGCTCTACAGACTCCTTCCAAAATATCAAAGACATGCGTAAAATGAACTACAAATTGACAATACAGTTGATTTATTCAGTTTCAACTCGCATACTGCAGACTACAATAGATAATTCTATAAACATGATATAACTGCAGATATATTCAGTCCCGTGATTTATCAAAGAGCTGCAAGTCGACTTTGACCACCACTTCCCCGGACTCCACCTCATGCAGCAGCAATCGTCTGGTCAGCGGTCCTTTACCTGATTTCATCTGTTTTCGTATATCGGCGACTCGCATTTCAGTCCTACCCAAAAAATCTGAAAAAAAATCAGCCATGCAATGACATACGACACCAAATACCATCAAAAGCAACACTCACTATCAGGAGAGAACATGTCACGTTGAAAAACAGATATGCAGAGTACATCCTCCATGATATCTTTGATGAAAAACTGCATCGATGTACCCCATTTGGGGTTCGTAGTGTCCTACACGGAAATGTTTTCAATTGATAACGTGCAATGCTCCGCGTATAAGGTCAAATCAGATCGCTAACACAGTCAATCCTTACCTAATCGCCGCATAGTATCAAATCATATCGGTCTAGATTCCAGCAAAGGTGCTCAAGAAGTAATGCCAAAATTTCTGCATATATATAGTAAAAGTATCGATTTCCAAGACATGTCAAAACTCCTTGCGTGGAGTTAGAATATAAAAGGTATGTAGTGTAGGCTACATATGCTTGAGTAAGTACTTTCAAAAGTAGCTTCAGCCAAGGACTCCCATACTTTTCGCAGTTTATCGCAGACCACTACATTAGGAATTTTAGATGCACCTTCGCCAATAACACAGCGAGATAGTGTAATGGTGAAGGATCCGGCTTCTTGATCGGTAGGTTCGATCCCCGGCCGGGTCAGACCAAACACTCGAAAATTGGTATCCGCAGCTATCCTGCTTGGCGCTCAGCAATCACGGATAGCATGGAGGAGAAAAAAAATGGGGGTGCAGACTAGATGACCTTTCTACAAAGGCCGCCGAAAAATAATACCATATCTCTCTCTGTCTCTCCCTCACAAAAGGACTAATGGATTCCATTAACAAGACGCAGGGACGATTTCACTCCTAAAAGACTTATGTAGTAGTGAAAACTGTCTACAAACATGGCTCCTACTTGAATGCACAGAAACAAATAAAGTACTTGTTACTGACCACCTGTGGATTTTAGAACCTAGCACGTAAATACCATACCTGAATCGTTTTAGTAGTGTGGCTTTGAGCACCCATGTTAACCTCGCAATAGGGATCGCTGCGGCCACTGCCGCTTTTCACCAAGTTGCACCCCTCCACAATGACAACCATCAGCCGACCGATACCAGCCGTACGTTGCGATCGAGCTGCAACAAAACAATTCATCGTCGACAACGCATCACGCATAATCTTTGTTCCAGAAACATTCACCCTGGCACTCAGGGAGGTACAGAACTTCAGTATACATTTGAATAATATATTCATATTGAAATATGCTCATATCTTTTTGGCAGACACTCGTTAGGGGTACAGGTAGTCAAACTATCGCATCAAGAAATATGACATCACAAGCATAATTCTAGTGATTGGGGTGAACAGTCGAAATAAGCTTAGTGCACTATTTTTAGATTATAGGTTGCTGAATTTTGATAAAAGTGGACTCGATTTCCATGACGGTGGCGATGTATATGCTGATACGATTGTTGATATACAATCAAATCTCTACAAGTTGCAAGGTTCAGAGTCAGAAGTCAATCTCACTTTTATAGTTTTGATTAGAGTCAAGTCGAGTCGTTTTCAATTCACCATCGAGTCAAGTCCGAGTCCAAGTCAACTAGTTGAGGGTCGAGTCCGAGTCCAAGTCATTATGTTCACTGTTCAGTTTTCAGTTCAATCTGGTTCAGCCCAGTTTTTCAACTCTGCTCGAGTAATATAGAATGGCTCGCATTCATGATAGAGCAATTTTCTCAAGAAGTAACGGTTTCTGGCCCTATTTTCCAAGTATCAGGACTGATAGACAAAATACCAATAATGTGGAGACTTTACTTTCTTCTAAGTTACAATGAAATGTCTGTCTTGGCCGGCCTAGTCTCGACTCATATGACTTAGCTTGAGTCATGCACGATGACTCGAGTACAAGTACATACCGGTATTAACCAATTGCAAACCCACCCTGATAAGCTTTCTCCCTTTTCTTTTTCTCGGTCTCCACGTAAATCTGGGAGGCTTGTCGAATCTTGGTGGTCCACGCCGTTCTCTCGTTGATGTTCTCGGCCCGCAGCGTGTAAACGCGATCGACGTGAGACACATGAAACAAGGGCACGTCCTCGTCTGTGGAGTCGTTGCCGCCGGTGGGACTGGGGTCGGTGGGCAGTCTTATTAAGACTTCGTTCAAGAAAATAGGCTGAAATAGACGGGGAACGTAATGAGGAAGGGTACAGTAGATCGCTACGGCGACGGTCAAATAGCATTCGACGATATTTCATTGCACTAAAGTTCAGTAGTTTTCCATCTGGCGGTGGTTGCCTTTTCCGGGGGGTCTCAAAGGATATGATGTTTCGTCAGTCATCCGCTTCCTAAATAGACAGTGAGTAGGTCTGACCGGACGTTGGGAACCACTGCCGTAGTCACACCGAACAAGCAGGCAACTGATATTGATTTAGAGACAACATATAAGGGTCATTTGACTGTTCTGGTACACAAGATGTGAATCCATTCCGGGACCAGAGTTGATATTATCCTTCCTGCTCTGAAGCATGTTGCAAGATGTTCCGTCATACTGACCAATTGCGTATGTGCAGGGTATCGTACTACTAAATCACAGGAACCTGGATCTTGAACGTTGTTCGACACCGCTGCGAGTACACTTACCATTTTATAGATGCGAAATTGAAAGTTGGTCTTCGACGAGAAGATGAAGTCGTTTACAGGTGCGTTCAGTGGTTTAGTCGGAGTGGTTAGAAGTAAAAAATCGTTGAACAGGAAGCCGACCAGCTCCTTATTAGACTTGTGTTTGTACAAAGTTCCACAGTGGAGAAATCTTCGCTGGCCGAGGCAGTTTGTCGCGGAATTGAAGACCAGTTTCTGAATACGCAAATGCACTTATTTCAATTTCACATAGCAGACTGCGGCCAGTTTTTCTGCATAATTACTCATTACTAGTAACCGGAAAAATTTTAATGAAGGAAATCTTCAAGTTTGTATCCACATTGGCAGACAACAGTTGTAATAACCATATACATAATATGCATATTAGTTATGACATATTTCTTAAACTAGTGAAGACTTTGCAGTAAATATGACATTAGGAGAATACGGAACCAGAAACGGGCTAGGCATTCCACGCCCCCGAAAGAAGCGGTGACGAAGTATTGTCTAATCAAAATTGAGTTTGTTTTTAAAAATTGATCTTCGCAAATATCCACAAATATGAATAAGGCTTTCTTTACTTTGAACTGCAGTAAACTGGAAACAGAACACATTTTATCGTGTTTGATTTTGGAAAGAAAATGGCAATGAAGTGATCAAATCAAAATGAAATTCACAGTATCAGTTGTGATTTCAAAATATTTTTTCACAACCACAACCAAATTCGGATGGGGAATGGAGATATCCCATATACCGATAAGAATACGACTCACATCTAATTGATCTATATTGATATGCGATTGCAGCCACTCCAGCCTGTCAGCGTTCTCCTTCTCCCTGACACCTTCATTAACGTTGAAGCAAATCTCTTCGGCCCGCTCCAAAGCTAACTTCAGATGGCTGTGGTCCGCATGATCTTGGGGGGTGAATTTCAAAATCTACAAAGGAGAACACGAAATTGATTGGATTAGCACTAGCGAGCTGCGTCAGAAGACGGACCTTTTCTATTAGCAGTGGATACTTTGTGATGCGTTGCATGGGTTTCACCAAATAACTGCTGACGGGAAGCCCCCGGAATTTGTTTCCGCTCTTGCATTGCTGAAATATACGACGTTAGACTGAATTGAAACTGTGTAAGTGTATAATTTCATACATATATAAATGTAAATATGAACTGTAAACATGTATAATTAGAGTTCCTGCAATCCTACGATGGGCTGTTTTATACTACATTAACTATTTCGATTGTCATGAATTAGTAGCTTAATGCCATACAGAGGTGGTCTAAGTGGAAGTAAATGTCATAAATTTATACTCAATGACAAGATCAGTTGCCATTTCCAGGATATGTCAAATCTATTCCAAGCGGAAGTAGAATATGAAGATTTTAAAAGTACCCAAGCAAGTAAATACAGAAATTAGATTCGGCCGAGGGGTCACATACTTATGGCAGCTGATAGGGGACGGATACACGACAAATGATGTCATCATGTATGCTCGATACCATCTGCAGCAGTGTAATATCGGTTGGACTGCAGCTAAAATTGGGCCATCTCATACGAGAGATACACAATTCAGTACACTTAGGCAGCACTTGATATCATTGCTAGTGAAGCGATGCTGATGCGCATGCTGACCTCATGTGGTAGCATGTCGGTCATTCTATTCCGAGTATTTTCAACAAGGCACATCTTTGGAAATCTCACCTTCACAAACTTTTTGAACTGCGCGTCGTTGTTGATTTTTTCTTGAAGCAGGCTGGACGCGTTCAGTTGGCAACTGCAGAACCGAATGTAGGGTTGCAGCTGTGGAATGTGTTGGCAAAGCACGTCGCCTA
>ATSW01015574.1:0-20055 GCA_000444245.1 Botryllus schlosseri | reverse complement strand
CGAAAAAGTTGACTCGAGTCTGACTCGAGTCAAGTCATGACTCGAGTCATCCCAACACTGCCTCTGGCAGATATATCAACCTATCATTAAGTCATCAAAATGTGGAAAATACTTTCTCATTACCAATGTTAGTCTTGTTGAAATTCATCACGAGAAACAACGCATACAAAGGACAGTAAAAAGTGAGAAAACCAGTCACAGGAAATACTTAAAACGAAACATGAATTTAATGTCAGTTCCGGATCAGTTGTAAAAGTTGCAAAAAACTCGTCGCATAAATCTAAAATACACAGTTTGAATGGGGACTTCCAATCTTATGAGTTCCAAAAATGAAACAATGACTACATACAAGCTCTAATAAAATATTGCTCAGAACATCAGGCGTAATATTGCGAATAGAAACAGTACGGAACACTCAATATTGATTTAATACTAGTCCCTTGTAAGTTGCAAATAATCACAGACCATAGAAAAGACAGTTCAACTTTCATGAGGTACCTAACATTGATTTATTGCAAGCTCCTAGTCAGTTGAAAACGTCGCACAGACCATACAAGCATTCGTCGAACATTAATTTAATACCAGCTGATAATCAATTGATAAGTTGCACAAGCTCAAAAATTATCCTTACATTTAATAATATAACATTTCGGGTACAGCTGAATACAGACGGACGACCCTAAATTTCCATGACTGAAACGAATTTGCATTATACTGCGTATTTTTAATCTGCTCTATTGATCAATTTTTCAACACTACGCATCAGCTTCCGTGTAAACCTAAACTGCTCGCACTTTCATTAGGCGCCCCCTTCATGCTCGTGAATGCCCCAGAGGGGCTGGCGCCCACATTGTGAACCACTGGTCTAATCCATGAAATGCAAATTCTGTGATTGCTTGAAGGATCTGGGAAATGGAATCCAAACGTAGATATATATGTCTGTATTTTGCACTGTTCGCTGTCAATAACTAAATATTTTATATAAATCATAAGTAATAGCACTGATGTTTTCGGCCATATCTTTCCTAGTTGCCGGTCACTTGAGCATGCGAGACACGAGCATGTGACTGTATAACCCATTTTTAACAAGAACCCTAACCCGACCACATCCTATCTTAACTTCAAGACACTCAATTATTGCATGCTATTAAGTTACATGTTGACATGTCTACGAACCATAGGTGGTCAGTAGCGCAGTACTTCTACTTTTTGATTTTGCCTTCTCGCACTACTTGTAAGGGAGTTATGATGTTACACTACTTCTACCTCTACCTGAGAGTTTTAACGTAAAAATAGGCGGCGTAGAACACACACTGATTTACTTACTTGTGAACCACCAATCCAACCTCTACTCAAGTAGTAATTCCGGCGTTACTTCTACTTCTACTTGAGTAGCGACGGTGAATACTTTTATCACCTTTTCTACGAACCATCTTTCCTGGATGTTGGAATACCCACAGGGATTTTGTGTCCATTATAGGGATTTCAATCTATTTACTACAATCTATACTCTAGAAGTATTTTAATCTACCCATGCAATCTTCTCTCTACTTGCTTCAGGGCAATATTTGGAAACTAAAGGACTGTAAGAACGTCAGAGGAATGATATACAATATGTTATACTACTCTGAAATCGATATTGGATACCTGACCAATATTCCTCTAATTTCTGGCGATTAGTCACACCATGTAGAACTACTTTATGTAGCGACCCCGTTTCGGCGTATAATCATAGCAGTAATGGGTGTAGAGGCCTTTGTTGACAGTGCAGGCAAGTGTTTATTCAAACAACATCACCTAAACTAGGCGTACACATCAACACATCGGACGTACGGCAGGCAGTCCGCTCGCCGAGACATTCCAACCCGAAAAGAGGAATCGTTCGTTACAGCATCCTTTACAGCGGTAATATTGGTCACCCCGGCAGTAGCAAGCAGGGCTGCAACATGACCTCTCACTAAACTTCAGAAGTTCCCAATCAGGCACTCTCACACAATCCAATACATTCGAGAAACACGATCAAAAAGCAGTAACATCACAATCGGCAAGACATCGAACAAGTTCACTTATACCCACATGACTGCAATACAGAACACTAATACAGAATACCAACACCATATAACGATATTTCGGTCTGTAACTGCAACAACCATCAAAGCCATCATTACACGGACAACCACAAAACACTGCCGACCCGTCCATCCCATCCTTACAGGGAAAACTACAACGCACGGCTCATCAATCCCATCATTAGCCTACATGGAGAACTGCAACACACGGACACACATGAAGCGTCGACGAAGGACAAAGCCATCCCAAACGTCAAGGATACAACGCTATAATTCCGATGGGCATAGATCGTCCTCATCCGAGAGTGCACAAAAGTTCCGCCGACAACACAGTCCATGCAAAACAAGTGGCTTGAGCAGTCTTCAACCAGCATAGCAAAGCACTCCTCCATAGAGTTATCTCTCTTCATGTCATTGCCGAAATCCAATCTAATAAGACACCGCCCGTACCGTGGTCCTGGCGTGTTCGCCATTGTAGAAGACCTCCTAATATAGCCGATGCTCAATAGTTTTTAGACAGCTTAATTTCTGCGTCCTCACGGTCGCCAGTTAAGACAAGAAGAAGCATGCATTGTCATGGGTCCACCAAGTGTCCATTTCACATAGTCGGTGCTAGACACTTGGCGGCCATATAAATAACAGTACAATGACAATAGCAACTAGCAATAACCACATAGCTTACACCCCGGGGACGCGGGGACGTTCTTGGGCTCGGAACTTCGTCTCTTTGAAAAAAACGGCCGCCTGCTCAAATGACACACTCAATCAATACGGCGGGCTTGCAACACCACAAGTCTACGCGGTTATAATGTTATATTAATACGACACAAGAAACTCATAACAGTAGGGTTACCATATGTCCTTCTTTGGGAGAATTTGTCCTCCATTTTCAAGTTTTTGAAAATGACCTCCGAGGACACCTAAATATCCTCATTTTTGAGATTGAGATTTTGTCCTCTTTTTTCAGTATTTTTGGTCAAATTTATAGCCAAATTCGACTGAGATGCCATAAAGCCGCATCGAAGTGATGCTCTGGCGAGTATTTTGGTCGCTGGCGAGAATATTAAGCTTTTTTATTCAACCCCCTGCTAGATTGAAAGAAAATACAGTATTCTGGTCACTGCCGAGAAAGTTGACCTTTTTTTCAACCATTTTTCAATAATTTCCACCGGTATTCTAACTTTGAATATTTCGAAAAACTGTCCTCCTTTCCCGATTCGAAAATATGTTAACCCTACATAACAGCGATGCTCACGGACACATATAAAGGAACCCAGACGATCCACAAATCTCCTATCCGATACATGCACAATGCACAGCAAACTGTAACGAAACCCCACGCACACTTACCCATCAGCCCAGAACCTAGTCCAGCAGCAGCCTTGCCATCTACAAGCGAGTACGAACTACCAACGGGACAACATCACTCCCTAGATCAGAGGTTCCCAACCCGCAGCCCGCGGGCAACATGCGGCCCGCGACATCCTTCATTATAAACGCAATACTGACACGGTATTTTTACAAATTAATTTAGGTGCTTAGCTCTTTCATTGCATTGCCTCTCTTTCGTTTAATTACTCATTCTTGAGAGCAGTGGTTCTCAAACTGGAGGACACGCGCCCTTGGGGGCCTGAAAGCATCTGAAGGGGGCGTGAAGCTGCGATCAACTGAAAAAAATTTCCGCTGCGCGCAATTTATCTCCGATTCTTAGTTATTTCTCGGTGTATAGTCAGAATTTCATATGAAAATTCTCTCATCAACAGCCATAACCTTCCATGCCATCGATTAAGCCGTTTGTATTGCTAGCATTCTGGTTGCATGTGGTTATATGACGATAAGGGGGCACTAAATTTTCCCTATCAAAATCGGGGACGTGTCTAAAATAGTTTGAGAACCACTGCTTTAATGTGTTCTCGTTTCTTGATGTATGCTCGACTTCAGATTGTTATTGTTTTGAATCGGTATTTAACTGGACGATAGTTCAAGAGAATTCCGCTACGAAGTAGGCTTACACTTTTAAAGAGTGTGACTCACTGCGAACGGTTGTTGGGATTGCCGACGATGTTACAGATGCATCGTTCAAAATTGATTGGAATATCGCTAAACCCAAGAAATCTGCTATAGAAGGTGTTATTTCAATAAAACCTCAACATTATGTGCTGTTTCCAGAACTTAGTAGCAAGGGACAACATCACCCGACAAATTGCGAAGATACAGTCGTCTGATTCAATCGTGACCAGACGAGAAACATTAATGTCAGTCGATCTTTTATCGCATGTTCTGAAACACGTTGCCGCGTAGACTACTTTAACCCAGCCTCGGACGAATCCACCGATATCGCATATCTAATTGTCTCGTTGAATTTTATCAGAGTGGACATATATGCAGAGGAAATGCAGGCTGGGCAAACGTGGGGAGGGGACCAGCAAAAATATCAACTTGACAAAGCTGACATCTGTAATTATTGCTGCAGGGCCCCAGGCTGGGAAGGAAAGAAAAAGGGTTGATTGGTTTGCTCAGAAATGGCCCCGATCACCAGACTTTATCACGCAGAGCTCAATGTGATAATGGCCTCCGTACCGCAAAAGTTGCCGTAATATTATACTTGCTCTGTCCCGCATTGAAATAGAGAGTTCGGTTCTCTGGTGGAAGGGTTTGAAGTTGATTATACCGACTTGGTATCGAATGCAATGCACGCTCCATGAAGGGATTTACTTGCGCCGCAAGAAGATACATAGTCTCACAACAAGCAGCAGCAGCAAACTTACGAACGCTGTCCATTAATGCTTTAGAATACATGCCCGTATACGACTGGTAAATAGGAACCATTAGCCTAAATTTGACAGCAGCCCACAAGTACCTGTAAATATTTTTCTGTGGCCAGCAGCGTCTTCTGCTGTTAAAATGCGGCCCGTTATACAAGGTAAGTTGAGAACCCCTGCATATATAGTCGCATAGCACCGTCAGTGACTATAGGCCACGCCCCAGCCAACTATCCGCGCAGAGATTCCGAACGGTACATCCCCCTCAAGCCTAGAAATACTGGGCCAACTACATACTACTTCACGCCCTAACTGCCTAATACCACCACTACTTCATGCTGCTGCGCTCGACTACTAATACTTCCCGCAACCAAACACAGAGACATGCTCGCTCGCATCCATCTTCAGCCACGCTCTCGACCAACTCTCTACTCAACCAAGTCAGCACTCGGTCTCCGGCGAGTTCAGCCATACCACTCGCAACATAATTTCTAAACGGCAAATACAGAACATTCTGGAAACCTTAAGTTTCCGCATTCAATAGGTTGGATGATAAGTGCGAAATCTGCATGCTGGAGGACCACTGGAACAAACTCAGAATGTTATTTAATAACAACCGAGTGGAATTTACTGCTGTAACACTCACACAAAAGACAATGCAAATGCTTTGATCTTTACACAGCAATCTTGTATATTTACGAGAAGCGCCTGTCCGCGAATATTTACAGGCATGTATCCGAGTAACACAATTCTTGAAAAGTCCAGGCATTGTAACTCGAAGATTCGGTTTCATCACGTGGATGGAGACTATAATAGAGAGAATCTGACCTGGGCAAAGTGTGGCCCGCGGAGCTATTCTGAACGGTCCGCGTGCTCGTTCTTGGAATTTAAAACATAAAACCTACTTTTTAATATTCCTGCGTGGATTAAAACCATAAGCTGTATAAATTGAGCCGGAACCGAAATTGGCGTTCTTTGGAGCCTGTTCTAGTGTTCATTATTTTGCCGTGATTACGCAGCCTACGTTCCTCGCAAGCTCGCATGCGTGATCCAGAGTCAAAATAAAGCCAATGTAGCAGAGTATGTCGTAACAATTAAAGTCATAATAATACACTCGATTCATATAGTTTAGTTCAAACCTTCTTTATTGCCATTGTCAAATTACGCATTACAAGGTCTGAGCTTCAAATTGTTTCGTGATAGGTTGCGTTTCGAAATAACTATATCGTAAAACAAGTCAATCAGTGCTGGTTTTTACTATGAGACACCATCATCCATAAAGGATGGACTGGCATGACAAAAAAGAACGCCAAAAGCTGACATGAAAAGACGGTATGGAGCACTAAACACAGGGCCGCATCCCAAACCCTCCAATTGGAGTGGGCCCGAGCTCGACGGGGCCCAAAATTATTTCATAAATTACCATATATTAGTACTTTTCACGTATTTATAAAACTTTTATCAAATTTTCTTCGCGCTTGGCGTGATTTATTACGGCAAGATGTCTACCGAAAATAACGCATAGTTCATAGAGATCAGCATTTTGGCGTTGGTGATTGTCGCGTCGCGACACACCAAGACGTTGACAATGACGTTTCGGCTAACATGTGACTCTGCGAAGTGTGCTGCCAAAAAGCTCGACGGCGAGGAAACCTTGACCAATAGTACCGCCTCATGTTGGCCGAAACCGATAGATATATGTCGATTCCACCAAGCCACAACTGTTCGGAAGGCAGCAATCAAATACAATAAGCTGTGTGTGTAGTATCCACAAATTCCTTTTAATGTCTTAAAAGAAAAACCTGGATTAAAGAGAATTCAAAATGTATTATGTTTAACATTGCTTCGAATTATGACCGAAAATAAATATTTAGACGTTTTTTTCTCATTACCTAATATCAACGCATCCACTGAGCAGCGTTAATTAACACTGTAATTCACCGCTTTCTATTTAGAACTAAAATAAATACTCATTTGGCCCGAGGAGAAAAATAATAGCCCATCCCTGATCAAAAGGATAATAAGCTCAGTTATGTCTAACTGAACAATTTTTCGTCTCCACTGCTTCTATAATAATGTATCCCACTCGTCTGTACTCTTTGCTTTAACAAGATCTTCCGCATATCCCTCTCCTCTATCATTATCAAATTCATCATACATATCTGTTACTCACCATCATTAAACTATACACACCAAATTAAAGTTAATGATATTAGGAGTAATGACTACTACAAAATCTCCTGAAAAATTATATTCACATTTAAAAGAAAAGCAAGTAGTCGGATCCTTAAATTATCAGATCTATTAGGCATTCTCGCTGTATAATGCTATGATTATTTCGGGGAAAAATAATAAATTACAGAGTTTGCGGCTGAGCAGCTAAAATCCAAATCGCCGTGCAAACCCTATATAACCTAATGAATGTCAACGATGCCTGCTGATATCGACAATAACAATTGATTACCAGTGCACTACTGACAAAGCTCGGAAAACATTGCGTTAATAGCGTCTTTTACCCCTAGTCTAGGTCATAAGGGATAGGTCTCAAACTCAAATGTGCTCGCGGGTCAATTTCCCGGTTTTTGATGACGCCGCGGGCCGCAGCATCAATAATAGGGATATTCAATGTATAATTTCCAAGTAGGCCTTTCTGACGGGACCTTGCGGACAGGAATTTCATGACCATCGTGAAATTGTAATTTTCTATCGTATAGACTACTATTCACGCTTGACACCAGAAAATCACATTTTCAACTATTTGAATAAAATTGTTGTTGTGCCGGGCATCATTTTTTATATTAATGAGTTATAGACATCATGGTTGAGCTTACTTTGTGTAACAGGCCGCATTTCAACAGCAAAACACGCTGCGGGCCGCAGGACATTATTACCTTGTATTTATGGGCTACTGTTAAATTTAGGCTACTGTAGCCTATTTACCAGTCGTATACGGGCATTTAGTACACTTTTTTGCATTCTCGGGTGTTAATTGAGAGCGTTCGTAAATTTGCGGTTGCTGGTTTTTGTGAGAATATGTTTCTTCCAGCATTCGTTGCCAATTTGGTATATGCACCTTTAATCTAACCCTTCGCCCATACAACCGCACTGTATGTTTAAATGTGTGAGCGAGAAAGTTTAAAAATACGGTAACTTTTTCGTGACAGAGGTCATTATCACTTTGAGCTGTCAGTGGTACGAGAAGAAATCAAGCGTTCGGGATCATTTCTGAGCAAACCAATCAACCCTTTATCCTTCCTTACATGGCTGGAGCCTTGCACCAATAGTTACAGAAGTCAGCTTGGTCAAGTTGGTGATTTACGCTGGTCCCCTCCCAATGTTCGGCCTGCCAGCATTTCCTCTGCAAATATGTCCACTCTGATAAAATGCACCCATATAATTAGCTGTGCAAGGTCTGTGGAGTCGGTGGATTTGTCCAATTTTACGTGGCTAAAGTGAGTCTACACCCGGCAACGTGTTCGAGAACATGCGGTAAAAGATCGACTGACATTGCTGCTACTCTGGTCACGGTTGAATCAGATAACAGATAACAGAGAAATCTGTGAGGTGATGTTGTCCATGCAGCAACGATTCGGAAACAGCGAATATTCACACAGTATGTTAAAGTTTTATTGAATTAACACCTTCTTTGGCATATTTCTTGGGGTTTCGCGATATACCAAGCAATTTTGAACGATGCATCGTCAGCAATTTTAACAACTTCTCTAAACATGGATTTCCGGCTTGACAACTAGCTGGTAACGTTTTCTAAGATCAGGCGATATGTATAACTATACAGAAGAAACTGCCCTGGTATCATTTTAAGCTACTACGCTTCGTTACGACAACTTCTTCGACAAATATGACACATTAGTTTTCCATTTATATTTGAGAAAGCAGATTCATTCTTCCACGCAGAGTTACAAACCCAGTTTTCGCCGTTTAATTTCCCGTTCCTTGTTATTGTTTCAGTTCAAACCATTCGTAGTGAGTGAAACACTCTTTAAAAGTGTACTACACTACAGCGGAATTCTCTTGGAACAAGTGTCCAGCCGAATACCGATTTAATACAATAACAATCAACTCGAGCATATATCAAGAAACTAGAGCACAACAAAGAATGAGTAGTCAATGACAATTACAAACACAATTAATATGTAACAATACAGTGACTGTAGTAATTGCGTTCATAATGAAAGAAGTCGCGGGCCGCAAAATAACCGTCTGCGACCCGCGGGTTGAGAACCCTTGTGCTAGAGCAGGACTTCTCAACCTGGGGGGCGCGGGAGGCTCTCAGGGGGGGCGCGAGAAGATTTTGTCAATGTCTGTATAAATTGTGGCTAAACATGTGTTTCACAACCATTCTGAAGATACGATTATTGAAGATTAAACTTAATTCGTATTCTAGAAAGCTTGCCAAACTCAAACTCCAGCAGTCGCCCTCAACGGAGTATATAGGCTGACTTCAACTTCATTTGAGCAAATGTTTAATATTCTTTGAAGATTTAGTGAAATTCCTACGTGCAAGTCATTCATTACTCTGTAGCTTTGACAGTAGCCTAAATCTATGTGCGCTAGGTAGCTGTTGTTGATAGCTGGCGAACTGCACTGCCTAACACAGACTTGGATGCAATATAGGTTGCCCGGTTTCGCCCTCAATTTGGCTATAAATCAACACAATTCAATTCATTTCCAAAACTGATGAAATTTGGCTTGGCAGGACAGAACGACGCCGTGCTCTTTGTAGTCACTACCAGCATCAGGATTATTCTCAGTGCAACCTACCTTGAAATTAATTGATGTCCTTTTCAATGTTTTTTTGTTATTTTCAAACAAGTTTGGGGAGGTTTGTCAGCAATGTAAAGGACTAAACAACTGGAATGCGGATTCAAAACTGGCGTAAGATATACCTTATGTGTACTATTAGATCAGGGGTGGGCACCCCGTACGGCCGCATACGGCCGTAGAAGGGGATTTGTGCGACCGTCGACGCCTAATTCAATTGGTATCTGTTAACAGCCGTAGACATCCAAATTGCAATTACGAATTCACTCCCGAATTTTCGAGAGATTTTATTTAATCTTGAAATTTTCTTCGCGCTCCGCGCAATTCAACAAGAATTCATTTTTCGATTTTAATGCAGTAGCGCCCTTTTTAATTGGAGCAGCAATGGGAATCCTCAAGAAATAACAATTCATTCTCGGCTCATATGCACTCCCAGCAACTATTCATAACATTGCCACTCGCGATTTCGGTGCGTACAATAGGCCGTTGTGAAAAGTAGAATTGTCCGGAGTTCACCGGGAATGGATATGGACACTTGGACAGTTTACCATAGGTATTTTGCGTCCAGATCGTTCATTGCGGCCATACCCTGGAATGCGGCCTTAGGCTACATAAGTAATTGAAATGCGGCCAAGATTAGCAGGAAGGTCGCCCACCTCGATATTTGATGATGTGCTCTTTGTGCCATGACGATAAATGGAAGGGGGGTCAGGGGGCGCGATTTTTTTGACCATAGCCAAGGGGGGCGCGTGCCAAAAAAGGTTGAGAACCGCTGTGCTAGAGGATGCATCATGACATTTGAAAACTGTCGGGTTAGAATATTGCAGCTAGTGGACCTTTGACGTGCCACAATTTTATGTAGAATGTTTGAAAATCTACTGAAGATTGATCTGATATCAGAAAATTTGAGCGGTGTAGCCTCATTCTGGTTTTGATATAGTCGTGATAAGTATCGGCTATTGTTATTGTCATTGCCAAAGTCAAATTAAATAAGCGTTAGATCTTGCATTCGATTATTATTGGACCATATCAATAACAAATATAAATATATTCATTATTGAACCGTAGTAATAGCATTTCTTCTTACCTTTTTTAGTTATCGTACCCACTGTGCTTCCAATGAGATTTCTTGTAGCCCCTGTCCATTTCCAACACAATTCCTTATGTTACCTATTTTAAAATCAGAAAGCCCATCCATATTAAAACGCGCGAAGCGCGAAGACTTTTTTCCAGTTGAATAAATTGGTCAAGAAAATATTCCACAGCATATTGGCTTAATTACACAATGCATCTCGTACACCAAGATGTGGTGCCTCGTACCCCGATGGGGTCTACGGAAACTGGTTTAGAGTCTCTGGAATAGAAATGCCCAATCGGCGAAGAATTCATTGGTGTTACAGCTGTAGAGCGTACTGCTACCTTACTCGCCAATAATAACATCGATAAAGAGAACAAACAACACCCAGCATGTCACCAACTATACATCACGCGGTCATATAATACCGGTGGTTGCCATACTGACCTGATTAGATAGATAGCTATATACCCTACGCAACGCAAGCTACGACCTTTTGATATATTACTATTCCCAATGACAGTTTCATAGATCCTTGCGTCCGTAGGATTACCAAGTCACCGCTCCGAGTCGCGAGTCTTTCTCTGATTTTAACGTTTGATCCAACTCAACTAGATTTATTTTTATTTAATCACCCTGTCAATTCGAATCCGAAATCCAGTAATTTTACGAGAAGGTCGCACCAAGCCAAATCACAATTTTCAGTCACGAATCATCAACGGGTAATGTGTTATCATCATGAAATAGAAATTCTACGCAATAGCTGATCTTCTACCGTATGGTAGCTTTTAAAAGTGATGTGATAGTGAAATTCTTTGAGATTTCAATGATTTTTATAGTAGTGTTAGCGTGGACTTTAAGTTCTTATATCTTAAAAGATATATGGAACTGGAATATATTGTTAAATACTTGAAATTCCAAAATGCCGTCGCGGACCGCACAAAATGCTCTCGCGGGTCGCATGCTGTCCGTGGGCCGCGTGTTTGAGACCTCAGTCTTAAGGTGATAAATCTTCAACGGTAAACGTTATTCAAATTCCATCGTTATGTGATCACAAGATACACTTCACCGGTAAGGCTTGAATCAATTCGAACTTTCGTTGACAACAGTAAACAACATCCGTTGTACCATGACATCACAATTACTGCACGCGCAAGTGCTCACAAACCTGACAAGGCCAGACAGTGAAGAAGACATGTTGAAGTCACGTGATAATTTGCGAAATTTGATTGGTTAAGAACGCTACCACCAATCTGTTCGGCTGCCGATGGAAAGAAGGACAATCCATATTTTGAATTCGAGAGCAATCAGGTTTTGTACATCAAAGGTACCGTCTCACCAATAGTGAGAAAACGGTTGCAATCCCTTCTCTACTTCACTATCTTCGTTTGTCCGGCATTAAATATGCATCGTTTTGTTGATTGGGACATAGATTCTCAGCACCTGCTCATGCCATTTCAGAATTATTTATGGGCGAATAAACGTGGGGAGCACTCGCTATGGATTGGACTGTATGACCGCGACCAAGAAGGAACGTTCGTATGGGTTGATGGATCGCCAGCCTCATACAGGTAAAATGCGCGTGCGTAGGCCTAGGCTATGCGAACGTTTTCCCGAATGGGTTTGAAATCATGGATTTAGCTTTGTAGATCATCCAATGATGTAATTGTTATATGAATTGTCCTTGTTGAACATGGTGTGTTACATACTCAAATAACAATTCGAAGGTATATTATGTCTGCATGTGCATATATAACAAACATGTGACTTCGCAGCCGTATGCATATCCATAATGCGTGAGCCGCATATAAAAAATCGTACCTTAAAAGAGCAACAACACAAAAATTAAAAAATACGGATTTATCACGTCACAATGAAATGTAGAATATCAAATGAAGTTTTACTCCACAAATCGGTCGTTGTTGGGTAACTCGTGTCAAAGATTTGGTATTTGGCTTAGTATTGACGCTTCACGTTACTGTTCTGTTTTCCTTCTCATAATTTATTTTATTCCTATTGTCACTCGACGATATGTTCTTGGCCAAACTCTGCAGATATTGCCAGCCTTAAACAATATTATTGGAAGAGCCGCATTCACTATTATTAGCCCGGAAATGATTGTAACATGCGCTGGGGTCACTGTTAGAAAAATTCAGGCAAATTTAGCCGTTTTAGAATGGGCAACAGTTTTACCTGCTCCAGTAACCTTTGATACTACAATATTATGGTAAATTACGCTACTAGTAAATCCTGGTCTTCTTGATGACCAAAATTCTTACAAGTAAATCTAGTACCGGCCCTCTTGATGTTCAGAATTCTGGTAAATTACGCAACTAGTATATCTAGTGCTGGTCCTCTTGATAACCAGAATTCTGGTAAATTACGCTAATGATGAATCTAGTACTGGTCATCTTGATAACCAGAATTCAGGTAAATTACGATAGTAGTAGATCCAGTACTGGTGCTCTTGATAACCAGAATTCTGGTAAATTACGCTACTGGTAAATCTAGTACTGGTCCTCTTGATAACCAGAATTCTGGAAAATTACGCTACTAGGACATCTGGTACTGAAGTCACAGTCAACCTACTTAAGCATTTATTGGCTTAAAGTTTTCTGACGCCCTTCTCGTCCTTCTGTGAATTAATGATATGTTGCAGCTCAAAGCATTTATTTTAACGATTTTTAATTGTTAGTCATTGCTAGTGCGATTCATTTTTGACATGTCAAAATGAGTCTGAAATTTTGTCAAAATTGTGAAGTTATGCCAAAAAAGTCAAAATTGTTTACGAAGTCAACTATTTTTGCAACCTGCATTACGTTTGTATTGTTAGATATTTGCACTGGCGGTGAACTTATCATTTTACATTTCTCAGCTTTTGGCCTACTTTATAGACCAGGGGTGGGCAAACTTTTGAGCTCGCGGGCCGCATTCAACATCCGAATTCATTTGCGGGCCGCAATATATAAAATAGGGATTATGAACCAAAACGCAATATTGGTGATTGATTATATAGTGAGCACATGGAGATAATATATATGGGTATTTCAAACAATCCAAACATTGCTTTGATGATATCGTATACACGCATCAGAAACAGTGGCGAGATTTCATTGGCTGGTCGACCTCAATAACCAATTTGTCAAACTATAGAGATGAAAGTCGGTTGTCCCGATTCTTGGAACAGGATTGAAATTAAAATCTTTGAGCAGCGATCTGTTTATAGATCTACTAATTCCACTTCTGGTTCAGTTCCAGGACACACAATGCTGACAACATCATAACCATGTTAGCTTCAGACACATTTCTACTATGTGTTGATGAAATATAAATACCGTAATTATACGGAAACAGAGAACGAATCTGTCTAAGACACGCGCGAGCTATCCAAAAAGCTGTCTATTCGCTGGTCCTACCAGCATATCCCCGGCTTACCTTTAGACCTATTTCTGCGGCATCGTTCTGGACTTTGACAGCAATTACGGGTAGATCCATTTTGCTATAAGAATCTAACAAGTGTAAAACATAAACAGCTGATTCAGTCATTCCTTAGAACAGGGGTGTCATACATGCGGCCCACCAAACGATTTCACCCGGCCCACGAAGCAATTATGAGAAGATTGAAAAATGCTTGTATTATGCAGCACATTTCTAACAAATGTTGATAAATAGCCTACTTCCATTAAATAATCTACAAAACAGCAGGTGTCGAACATATTCATAGCCCCATCCAAGATTAGTTTTGCAGTTCCATTCTGGTTATCATAAGGAACAATGGGGCTGTTCCACTTGATTTTGAACACGCGGTGACGACAAAGGTAATGTAACCGCAGAAATTTCAGGCCTAATCTGGGTACACGACGTAGCACTGTCAGCTGTCTTCGCTCTGGTTGAAACTTCAACACGCGTCTTCTTGGGTGAAGTACGGTTTTTAATGATCCAAATTCCCAGCGATTATACAACTGACCAAATAATTTATANCACAATCCAAATTCTTAATACANACNGATACTACGAATTAAATAACATGAAAGCCAAATAGAACCCNAAATACGATAATACGCCCCATAAACTAAACGANTTNAGCCAAACAATAATATGCNACCAATACCATGNAGTGCGCCANGTGAAGTGATAGATTCGAGGCGCCAATANCATCATTNATGCNTCATAGAAAGAATCATTGGTCCATAGCGAANGTGGAATTCTGCGNCAACACCCTCACCCCCAAAAATGGGAAATTTATTACAGTAAATTTATACACATTTTTTTCACAGGTGACTACCAACAACTTCCCAAAAAACATGCGAAAAAACAAATACAACGAAGCGCCGAANCAATTAAATTGTATTGAGCCAAAGTGNCACTCATGGCATTGTGATGCAATCAATAANGAAAACACATACTGNAGTAAACAACNAGTACGAGTGNCATAGTAAACAATGGTTACCACAGTAGTAAATAACAAAACACCGAGTATNGAAACAAGCAGTGTTCTAGTNAATAAATTCNGATCATGTTGACNAGCTCTGAANNAGCACCAACTTAGTAATGGGCCTCTCAAGCTCAGAATTTTTTNTTTTGATACGAACNGACCTTACCAGGNCGTCTTNGCCAGGAAATACCTGNGTGACACNGCCCAGAAGCCATGCATTTCGGGGCAGGTTATCGTCCATGATTNGGACAATATCATNGATTTTTAGGTTACATTTANNATCAATCCATTTGGGCCGTATTTGGAGCCTTGGCAAATACTCTANGCGCCACCTCCTCCAGAAAACATCAGCCAAATGCTGAGCCTGTCTCCAGCGTCTACGNNNATAATTATCTTTTTCATTAAATNTGCCTGGGGGTAAGACAGGACCTTGTTTCAAGAGAAGCAGAGAGTTTGGAGTTAAGGGTTCAAGATCACAAGGATCATCAGATACCGTNGTGATTGGACGGTTGTTCACAACTGACTCACACTCACTCATCAGGGTTGNTAGGCACTCNTCTGAGAACACTNGACCATTGCAAATTGCCCGTAGGATTTTCCTCACNGTCCGAATTTGACGTTCAAAAATACCACCATGGTGAGATGCCCTGGCAGTTTGAAATATCCATTTGATATTTTTCTTAAGCAAGCATTCATTAATTTGCACTTGATTCCATTTGTTGACAGATTGTCTAATTTCTCGCTCCGCCCCAACAATGTTTGAGCCATTNTCTGATCGAATTTCAAGAACTTGACCNCGACGGTTATNGTGAATCTTTCCAANGCCATTATAAATGAATCGGTNGTCAAACTGTNGGTCNATTCAATATGAATTGCCTTTGTATTCAAGNAACAGAATATCANCCCATAACGTTTCTCAATGCTACNCCCTCTTTTAACGTCAAAATGACCAAAGCAATCCAAAGCCACATATGNAAAGGGTGGCTTATCCGGAATGAGCCGATTTGNTGGAAGATTTGACATTTNCTGCGACTCTGGNNGNCGCTGNCGTTTNCGACATATCACGCAATCATATANTATTTTTCTCAATTTGGGCTGANGNCGCACAATCCAATATTTTTTANGGACCATTCCCAGGACATGCTCACGACCCGAATGTCCTGATAAATNTGTGATGCCATTCAAAAATGGCNGAAGCAATCNNGCTATCTCTTGGCACTACAATTTGGTGTTGATTTTCATAAGCAATGGNGGCTTCCATTATTCTGCCACCAACCCGCAGTAACCCATTTTCTATAAAAGGCTTCAACCTGTACAAAGTACTTGCAGGTCTAAGATTTTGACCATTTGCAATNGCANGCATTTCTGTANCATAAAATTTTGCTTGCTNATGNTTGATAATTTCTCTTTCCGAACGCAACAGTTCATCTGTTGTTAATAGCCCTNCAGGGAGCGATTCATTANCGCCAGATGNTCCTCTAACCTTAGAGAGCAACCTATCTTTGTATCGTAACACCCAAGCAATCACNTTCTTGAGTTTGAACCAATTACAATGTTTTTTTATTGCCTCATCCATGAATTCAANACCAGGTGTANGAACATCNCTCACTACAGTNGCAAGACATNTGTCTTTTTAGTTTTTACTGAATCAATTACGTCNGAACACATTTCACAGACACTGTCTGTGCTNACCTTNGTAAAGTTGCAACTGACGGGCAATTTTCCATTNCCCTTNATTTCACTTCTCTCACACGCCACNGCCCAACCAATCAATGTGNGAACGGCNTAGAAATCNGCCGGCCCATCAACCACTTCTCTTGGTCGATGAATAGGCAACTTCTATTATCANAGCCGATTAACAATTCAACATCACAGTCCANATCAGGAATTTCAATTCCATNGAACTCAGGAAAATCTTGGATATCTTCCTGGAGTGGCATTTCATATTNNCCCAAAGGTATCTCTTCGGTAGATACCAGNGTTGANAGGGACACCCAATCATTANCATTATATGCCGATACTTNTACATTGTCAATNAAAGTTTCTGTTTTGTGGNAACCNACGCCATTGAGAGTTTTTACAGCCACNCTGANATCCCTACCTTTANCACCNATTCTTTNCAGCAATGAATGAGTAATGAATGAATTTCTNCTTGCTCCATCAAGCAACGCTTTGGTGNTAAANANNTTTCCACCANNGCCGACACGCACTTTNACCGGCAACCCAGGCAATAATGCACCTGCTTCCNTTTGAATNCTACTAGCNAAANTACTCGTCNTTTTGTCAGATTCNGANTTTTGTTCCGATTTNNTNAATTCAATTGGCTTATGACTTTGGGAAGGATTGTTATCAGGTGGATGNAGTAATGTAGTGTGCTTACCGAAACANTTTGCCNGAGAGCACGGCTTTTTACGANAACATTCTTTACTGAAATGCCCTNCTTGAAGACACGAAAAACACAGCTTGTTTTGCTGNACAAAATNNTGCCTTTGTTCAAAANTCATTGCTCGAAAGATATTGCATTGGTTGAGAAAATGAGTTTGCTTACANTGCGGACNACATGATNCAGTNGAACTCTNCATCTGTGTAACAAAACTNGTTTTGNTTNCTNTAGGATTAACAANCNTTTCNTTACTCAAGGACCAATTTATTTTAGGCTTTGTTTCCAACTCTCGAGATTTCTTTCGAATGTAATTTGACAAGTCAAGCATGGTCAATTTTTCCCTTTTNANATTNACAATATTATCCACAATGGATCTCCATCCACTTCTCCATCCTTCCGGCAATCTATCCTCAACTTTGTCAATTACCATAATGTTGTCAATTTCATGCAAACTATTTGTGCCCATTAAAGTTTCNCTGCATGAAACCAGTTTCGCCCAAAACATTGCCAAACCATCNCTATCNTTTTCAGAAAAACGAGGACCTCCAAGTATGGACTCCAGGCAACAGCGACTGATTTGATGTTCTTGCCCNTAATTTTCATTCAATATTTTCCATGCCTTATCATCAAAGCATGAGTGTGAATCAGCATGCAAACAACCTTTGATCAATACATGCGGGACACCCTTTGTATACTTCATTAGATATTGAAGCCTATGTTGTTGTGTTAACGCATATGGCTCTACTAAAGAATTGAAAGNCATTTTAAAATCATAAAAATCACTGGNGTTTCCTGTAAAGATGGGAGGTTCCGTGAGGGGNAATAAAGAAGGTTGGGGAACTTGGGCATACATAACCTTGGGTTCCGAATTACTGATATTGTTTTTAGGAGCAAGGAAACAAGCTTCAGCATTGGCTGGTGTCGAAATAAGAGCAGCGGGTTCAGGTCCCCGTTCATATTTTGGTAATTTAGTAGGTTCACTACGGCCCTGCAAACAAGGGCTATCAAAATCAATCAGATCTAGCACCGAGTTAACAGTATTTGAACCCAAAGGTTGCGAACTACCTGGAATGGATGGACAATTAACCTGAGGAACGAATTCGATGGCAGTTTCCTGCTTGACTACAGGACTCAGTCTAGTGCTAAAAATTGATTGTCGGGTTTCTAGGGACTGAGGAACAAAAGGAATTTGAACATCGGTGCGATTCATACCTGAAGCATTAACAGTAGGAAGCTCAAAACCAAGCACCTTTCTCTCTGCGCGAGTTTCCTCAAGCGCAGATGCGATTTCGAATTGGTCCCTCTGATGCCTCATACTGAGTTCATCGATCTCTCGTTGTCTAATGCGTCTCAAGGTTTCAACCTCGGACTTGTTTTCCCGTTCGAGTTCTTCTGCTTCGAGCTTTTGCTGTCGAGCAATTTCTTCCCGTCTTGATTTAATCTTTTCAAGCATTTCTTCTTCTTCACGATGATGCCGCAACATGAGTTGCTGTTTTTCCAGAATATGACGTTGTGAGGATGAAGCGGATCTGGCCTCCAGAACCGCTTCTTGTTGCATCAATGTCATACCCACATCTGAGGTAGACCTTGTTGAGCCTGAGCCATGTGATTGAGTAACATGACTTTTTGATTTAATACTCGATCGACTGCCAACCTTTGCCTTTGATCTGGTAGCCATCATATGTAGATTGTCTTTGGTTAGCAATGCACTTTTGGTGCTTCTTTTCACATGACGCGAAACCATGCCAGCAGACACACAACTCGAACTTGTTCTAGTCTTTGTTTTGTTCGAGTTGTTTTTTGGCCGTGCTGCAGCTCCTATCGCGCCATAAGCTTTGGCGTGCATTGCTAATTGTTGAATCGGGCCTTCCATATTATCTTCGGATAACACCAGGGCGTCAATTCCACGTTGATTTGATGCTAGTTGATTGGAGACCGCAACATCTTTCAACAGCTCCATTATGAAATATCCTTTGTCGTTTAGTGCAACGTTTCGTTTGATGCGATGTGANCATTAAAAACTTNACTNTAACCGCAGAAATTTCAGGCCTAATCTGGGTACACGACGTAGCACTGTCAGCTGTCTTCGCTCTGGTTGAAACTTCAACACGCGTCTTCTTGGGTGAAGTACGGTTTTTAATGATCCAAATTCCCAGCGANTATACAACTGACCAAATAATTTATAACACAATCCAAATTCTTAATNCAAACANATANNACGAATTAAAATAACATGAAAGCCAAATAGAACCCTAAATACGATAATACGCNNCNTAAACTAAACGANTTGAGCCAAACAATAATATGCGACCAATACCATGTCAGTGCGCCACGTGAAGTGATAGATTCGAGGCGCCAATACCATCATTCATGCGTCATAGAAAGAATCATTGGTCCATAGCGAATGTGGAATTCTGCGGCAACACCCTCACCCCCAAAAATGGGAAATTTATTACAATAAATTTATACACATTTTTTCACAGGTGAACCAGCAACTTCCCAAAACCTGTCTCTTATACACATCTCTGAGCGGGCTGGCAAGGCAGACC
>ATSW01015573.1:0-18337 GCA_000444245.1 Botryllus schlosseri | reverse complement strand
CACCAGCATCAAACAGGTACACTTGACTCTGAACAGTCTGGCTGTAAAAAGATGTTTAGTTAAGAAAGGAAAATAGAAGGAAAATTAAACGATGGTAGCAAATGATCAATGAAGCAATGTCTGGGCGAGGTAGGGCAACAGTGTTAGTGTAACGACAAGAGGTGATCAAGTAGGTCTTTTTTGAATCTATTATAAAGCAATTCACAGATATGTGGTGGTAATGCATTCCAGATGATGGGTCCCGAGTAGTCGATAGATCTCTTAGTTAGGTTGCTATNGGGTGGGGGTAAGTAGATATTTCCTTTAGACGAGAATNTCGTGTAGTGNGAGTGGACATTCTTAGCAGGCATGNAAAAGTCATCAAACTTGACTCNAGTCATTCCCAATTCAACACCACNATTTTGCGTGCAGATCGAGTCAAGCTTCAATTTTGAGTTCAGCCCNCATCTGNTTAGATAATATTGAATATGTCGCATCCATAATATACGAATTTTCCTCACTCCTAAACAGTTTCTGGCCCTCCGCTATCNTTCAAGTACAAGTAGCTTACTGATAGACGAAACAATCCTTTGAAGTAGTAATGACACGCCTGTCATGGCCATCCAAGTCACGCGATAACTTGAGTCATTTTGCATATCAAGAAAATGTGCAGTTCCCCTCTCATTTCTGTCACCGTCTCGGGTTGCCATACAATCAAAACTCAATTCAAATTGTTGTTTTTTACGAAAGAAATGCAGTGAAAAAAGCTTTGCTTTGTGTGGTAATGATGATAAGATAATAAAATACGCGTAAGAAACAATAATTCAGACAATAAAATGCGAAAACGTCACGTTGCATACATTAAAAAACTGCGTTCATCCATTGTCAAAAGTGTCAGAGATGAGAAAGTCGCCGAGAGGCCTGTCCTGGGCGTTGTCGTCGTTTGCTACCAGATTGCCCAGCCCGGCGGCGCCCTCCGCCGTGTGCCGGACCAGGTCTTGAAATTTCGACATCAAGTCCACGCTGTCCTCCCCGATCAAGTTGGGAAGCTGCAGGTCCAGAGCTATGTCGGCACTTGATGCGGGCTCCTGAGACAAGTCGTATTACGATTACTGTTGATTTACTGATTTCGGGTGCAGCAAATGAAGAGTTGTTGATATATTCAAAGTATGACTATATTACTAAATTTAGAATCCGACCAATTAATATCGTGTCGATATCACACTTAGAAGAAATATCGGTATTGGCCATTAACGGTAAATTAATCAGCAATTTTCATGACGTCACAACATGAAGTAGGGGGTCAGAGAATTATAATCTGCAGCCTTTCTGGTTTGTTTCATGTCCGAGTAAGGCTGTTCAAAAATTGTTATGTTACCAAAAAAACGCTGGACACCAATTTTGGCTCAATTCCAACCAGTGAAAGCGAAGTTATTATAGTAGAAAATTTTGGATTTATTTAATATAAAAATTTTACAAATTTTGTTGACTACTCCATAAATGTTGACTACTCCATAAAATTGTTAGGTTGTCTGAAAAACATTGTTATTGGACTACAAAATTTCGGATTTACAAAAAAATAGTTCTTACGGTGGCAAGTTCTTTCATTATTTATTACTACGATTTGAAATCCTAAATTTTGAACATCAATAACTTCGCTTCTGCCGGTATTGAGCCAAATTTGATGTGCATCGTTTGTATACTTATATTTATTTTTGTTGAATAAATTTAACATTTGCTACTATAATAACTTTGCTTCTACTGGGTACAATTGAGCTAAAATCTGTGTGCGGCGTTTTCTTGGGTAACCTAACAATTTTATCAAGTAATCTGAAAAAAAAGTTATTTATGAACAGCCCTACTCTGTTCAGAGATGATACGATGTACATGAAATTATGAAACTGACCACCAAACCACTTTTGTGACACAACAATCCATTTACCTTGCTCACTTTTGAAGAACAATCGACTTCTTTCAATATAGAATCGGCGAAGGCGTTACTGGACCTCTGCCTTACTCCTGTGCAGCGATGGTGTCTTATAAATATCCCGTCGAAAGAATCCCTGGATGATAAAATCACATTTATAATGGCTGTTGGGAAAAATGCCTTATGCGGAGCATATCTCCAGATCAAGCAACTAAGATGTAAGCGATGCTGTATACCAGGGGTCGATAAAAGTAGAATAATAGTCCTCCCAATTTCTACATAAATAGTTTGATGTTATTTTCAAGAAAAGCAGGGTTGTAACGGCTTGAGTCATGACTCGACTCGAGTCACGATATTCTGATGACTCGACTTGACTCGAGCCATTTTCTAAAAATACTGAAATGACTCGACTCGAGTCAATCTGTGTATTGACTAGACTTGGACTCGAGTCGTTGCGCATGACTCAAACCAAGTCATATGACTCGAGACTCAGACGGCCAAGACCGACATTCCATTGAGATTTCGAAGAATAATGAAGTAGCCACAATATTGGGATTTCGTCTATTGGTACTGGTACTTGAAATGCGACCAGAAACTGCTAAAAGTGACGATATTAGTATAAATGCGAATCATTCGATATCAAAAAGCAGAGTTATAAAAAAGTGGGTTTAAGAAGACTTTGACCGGAAACTGAGCAGTCAACACAATGACTTTACTCGGACTCGAGTCAATATACCATGACTCGGACTCGACCCTGTTCTCGATGACTTGACTCGGTGGTGAATTGAAGATGACTCGACTTGACTCGGGTCAAAACTATAAAGGTGAGATTGACTTGCGACTTCGTTACAACCCTGAAGAAAAGTCATTTCAGGTTGCTCTTTACCACTAGCCGGCAGTAAATATTCGCACAAAACAGACGACTGCTGCGTGATAAACGAGCAAAATTCGAACTAAAAAAAGGTTGAGAACCACTGATTTAGGCTGTTTATACTTCTACTTGATAGATTTCAGTTTTTTAGGCAAAACTAGACCTAGAATACTTACATTTCCACTTACTTGTAAATAGCTACTTCTACCGACTCTGCCTCCGATTCCGGCACAACCAAAACACCGCAATCCTCAGAATATTCAAAGTACGATACTCACTCGGAATCACTAGGCAAGATTTTCTGCGGCGTACTCGGCAAGACCTCCATAGCTTCCTCCCGATCGAGACCGTCGTTTGTAATCAGCGCCACAAACTCCCCGGACGCGTCTCCCATCGCGGCTTGTTCTATGATATCGGACTGGCTGTCGCATTCGGGCGGGTTCATATCCCCGACCAGACCGCATAATCCGTTGTCGTCAGAAGTAACGACATTGTGGTTATCATTCGTAGGGACTGTTGAAGCATCTGTGCATTTAAATATATATTCATATTGAAATGAACCCGAATGTTTTCGGCTGACACTCGTCCGGGGCAATCGCCAGCAAATAGTAGAGAATGGGGAAACACATTATATATCAAAAATCGTATCACAAAATATGGGTCATTAGTCATTACACAATTGAATATTGGATTTTGGCTGACACTGGACGGAAGTGGGGTGATCGTAAGCTACTAGTAGAGAATTGAAAAACAGATTTCATTTGGAATTATACCATAAGATATTTTTGGCAGACACTCGTTTGGGGTTATCCTCAGCGACGAGTCAATTGGGAGATTATTTACTCCTTAGGCCTAAGAGTCAATTTATCAACAAAAATGATAGTTCCGACGACATTTTCATCTGTGGAAGTCTTGAAATAAGGTTGTAGTGACTCGAGTCATGCCTCAACTCGAGACACAATATTTTGGTGAGTCGAGTCGTTTTTTCGAATGCTTGACATGACTTGATTCGAGTCAATTTTTGTACTGACTTGACTTGTACTCGAGTCGCTGTGCATGACTCGAGACCAGGACGGCCAGGACAGATATTTCATTGTAACTTCGAAGAATAGTCAAGTTACCACCATATTGGTATTTCGTCTATCAGTCCTGATACTTGGAAAATAGGGCCAGAAACTGTTGGGACGGAGGAAAATGACGATATTATGAATGCGAGCCATTTTATATCACTCGACCAGAGTTGGATACAGTGGATTGAGCCGAATTAAACTGAAAACTCAACAGTGAACATAATGACTTGGACTCGAGTCAAAACACCATGACTCGGACCTCTAGATACTCACTGACTTGGACTTGACTCGATGGTGAATGAAAAATGACTCGACTTCACACGAGTCAACAAAATGAAAGTGAGATTGACTGGCGACTCGGAACCTTGTGACTTGGTTACAACCCTGCTTGAAACCACTATCGGCCGTATCACAGCTCGAGAAACATGCAGTAGAAAGCTATCCATCTTAGTGGAAACGTGATCAAACCACAGCATTGTCACAAAGTGCAACGAAATAGGCATGGTCGAAAAAATACCAAATTATCTTTAACGTGATGTAGAATGTAGATCTGGCATTATATTCTTTGCTGCTGCATAAAAGATACATATTTGAACCTCCCATGTCATTCATACCGCTATAGCGGCATCAGCGATACTCGTCAAGTCCACTCAAAATTGAAGCACGCAGGTACTCGACTATATCCAGCCCTTTTAGTAGAGATTTGAAAAAAACATTGTATATCAACATACCACAAAATATGACATCACCTGTGATTTGCGACTGTGACGATTGTTGCGTGTCATCGGTGTGTAAAACTTTATCGTTGCTGTGTGCTGACGTTAAGGCAAGATCTCCAGCACCAGTCACTGCTACATTTTGAGACTGCATCACTGCGAAATCGCAGTCCGAAATACTCTGTACTACTGCGGCATGATCAATACTTTCGGTCGAAGGAGGAAAAGATAGGGTATCAAGAAACACTCCGGCTTCGTGTGCGGCTTGCGCTAGCAAGTTGTTCTCTGCAGCCTTGGGAGCATGGCTTTGCGAATCTTGTGGTACCTGGCATGCGGAAAACAAGAGGGTAACGAGAGACAGGGTAATGGCTGATTTGGTCTGCTGACATATCAGCGTGGCACGTGATAGCATGGAACACTTGAGCAAGTGGTTTAAAATTATGGGCAAATTTAGGGTTAGGTTGGTGATAGAGTTCAGGCAAAGGGCAATTTTGGTGTTCGTGTTGTGCAGGGTTGTAATGACTCGAGTCACGATTTACCATGACTCGGACTCGACCCTCTGCTCGATGACTTGGACTTGACTCAGTGGTGAAGTGAAAATAACTCGACTTGACTTGAGTCAAAGCTATAAAAGTGAGATTGACTTGTGACTTGGTTACAACCATGGTGTTGTGGTTAGGGTTAATTTTGGGGTTATGAAATCACATTCTCAAGCGTTGCATGCTAGAGTTGGAGACTAGAAAATTATCAGCCTTACTAAATTAAATTAGAATTCGAAGAGGCACAGAACTTCTAAACACAAATGAACAATATATTAGGGTTACCATATGTACTCTTTCAAGAGGATTTGTCCTCTTTTTTGACTTTCTTGAAAGTGTCCTCGGAGGACGGTCGAATGTTCTCTTTTTTGAAAATTTTGGTCGAATATAGGTCAAAATTTTACTGAGATATGGGAGATCAACACTCAAATCACGTTCCGGCTGGTATCACGGGGGTTGAGCCGGAAAGTCGACCTTTATTTTCAGTCACCAAACGCAGAATTCAACAAAAAGTGTATATTTCTGGAGTCAGTTCGGAAAGATGGCCTTTTTTAGTCAACCAACCATAAAGTCAGGATAAATTTTGAAAAAGTGTCCTCTTTTCGGATTTTCATAATATGGTAACCCTATGATATATTGATATTGAGATAAACCCGAGTACCGTAAACCGGGGTAACATTGGACAATTTTCAACAATTCCGCTCTGTATCTTGGAAATGCTGGGGTGTAGAGGAGGCAAGTTTTGTGTTTTTCATGGGTCATGGAGCAAAGATTAGATTTACCTAATCCAAAATCTTCATGGTCATAAATAAGTACCTTACCCTGCATTGGGGTAACTTTGGACAATGTAGTTTTTTGTATGCCTTTACACTCTATTGTTTATGAAAGCTCGTAAATAAGGCTTATGTGGCAAGAGTTGATGAGAGCAGTGGCTAAAACTGAAACAAAATAGTTTATGTCTGGCCTATTGCATGATTTTTACCTAATCCACACCCCCCCCCAAAAAAAAAAAATTAGGTAGTTTATGAAAGGTAATGCCCCTTATTCATCCCTTATCTCAATTTTCCCTCATGCCTTCACCAATTGGGACTTATAAATAACATATATATGGTGATGAGGGGTATCCCAATGGCAGTGTCAGCAACCGACAGCGAACATTAAGCATGTTACCTTTCAAATATGTTACTGTTCTTTAAAAGGATCACTTTCCCTTTATTATGTCCTCTGATGGATATATTTGTCATGATTTACGATATCCCATATTCAGCAGGCACATCTTTAGGAGTATGTGATAAGTTTTTGAAGTAGCTTCCGCCCGATTACAGTCTCTCAACTAATTGCCTACCCATTTTTCATATTTTGGCAAACTCTTAATTTGTTGACCGTCTCATTCCATTTTAAAAAGCCATCAGGCCGGTCATAATGACTACAGTTGACGATACACTTTGACACAGATGAAGCAGCCACTTTCCAGAGCTCTCAATATCACATTTTCCACTGTCCAAAGTTGCCCCGTTCTGATGCAATTTGACGGGGCAACTTTGGACATCAGATTTTCTTGTATTGATCTAAGGGTGAGCCCACTGAGATTTTTGCCATGGATTAAGACTACTTGGAGGTATCTGCTGCCAAGTTTTGAATCTCTGAATCACATGCTATCTATGTTTGGTTGTAAGAAGTTTAATGGCCATCAATTTTGATGAAATTGACCCCCGCCATTAATTTATCAATGTTGGGTCAAGTTCAACTTGTAGTGAATCCATCTTTTATTGAGACTACTTGTGGTACTCTTGCCTCATGAAAAAGAATTGGACATCCAGCGGCAACCATTTTCCATCAATAACCATTTAAATCTTTTACTGCTTAGTGTCCAAAGTTACCCTTAAGTCCAAAGTTACCCCGGTTTACAGTATTTTAGGTTGACACTCATTAGGGGTAGGCTAATCGTCAGCAACTATAGCAGAGAATTGGAAAAACATTACGGTAATTAGAGCTACACAGTTTCTTCCAAATAAGATTAGAACTGTAATTATCGGACTCACAAACATTACGAACTAGAGAGAAAGAAAACAAAAATCATGAACGGGAAACGTCTGTACAGCAACATCGGCTTGTTTTACACGATATAGTTCTCCTGTAGCATTTTCAGGAAACTCAGAAATTAACTTAAAAGTAGTAAATCCAGAGCATAGAAACATTTCACAAATTAGATTACGATTAGATTACTGGCATTCTGCTCTAATTATACAACTAGAAATAGGCTAATTCCATTATAACTTAGCAAGTGCTGTAATGCATACCCTCAGAATTGTCCAATATTTACAAATGTTGTTCTTTTTTGAATTCTGGGTGCATTAAAAAAATTTAAATTGAAGAATTCTCATCGGTTCCAAAGATAATGCGATTCAAAATTACTTTGTCACTAGGTGGCGCTGCATGCAAAAATCTTTAAAATCCATATTTTTTGCTTTAATGATGGTGGAGAATCAATTAAAATGTCTAATTATACAATTCTGGGGCCAAGGAATTGAAAAAAATCAACTTTTTCGCTCTAATCGCAATATAAAAAATGTTACGATTGAAAAAAAATTGGGGGGTTTCGGACTCGAAAATCCATGTAGGATTCCTTTCACAAGAAAAAATTATTGCAAAATGTACTTTGAAACAGTATGATTGATAAAAAACGGGATTTTCAAATTAATCTCTATTCCACAACGAAATCACAAAAAAATTTGTCTTTGCATTGCGTAATTTTTTTTCAACTGTAACATTTTTTCCTTCGAGTTTAGAGCGAAAAAGTTGATTTTTTTCTAATCCTCGGCCCCAGAATTTGATAATTAGACATTTTAATTGATTCTCTACCATCATTAAAGCAAAATATATGGATTTTAAAGACTTTTGCATGTGGCGCCACCTAGTGACAAAAGAACTTTGAATCGTTATATCTTTTGAACCGCTGTAAATTTTTCAATTTAATTTTTTTAATGTACCTCAAATTCAAAAAAGAACAACATTTGTAAATATTGGACAATTCTGAGGGTATGCATTACAAATGTCAAAAAATTTGCTAAATTATAATGGAATGAGTCTATATCTAATTCTGCCGATTGTGCATCCGCTGACCGTGTCTTCGGAGATGCCTTCGGGGGCTGAAGGCAGGAACCCCACTTTGTTGGGTCCTTGCGTGACGATGGAGAATGTCTTCATGGGCCGGGCAATACTTCTGCTTTGTCGATGTGTCGTAGACCGGTCCACCACAATGGGTCGTCTCATCTGAGAATTGAAACAGAGAATTTCATATAGTGACACACCACCGTTGGTTAGAGACGGCCAGTCAGAAGCAGGGCTGTAACCAAGTCACGAGGTTCCAAGTCGCAAGTCATTTAGACTTCTATAGCTTCCGACTCGCGAAACTCTTGGGTGATATCGAAGGCCTCGCATTCATAATACACTTTAGTTTTTGACACTTTGAACCTAAAAGACGGATTCCGAGCCTATTTTTAAATTATCAGTCGTTTTCTACCAGCCCTGTATCTAGTCATATAGAATGAGTCGAGTCATATGTAATGACTAGGGCGACTTTTTCACCTAAAAAAGAAAAATTTTTCCTAAAATATCAAAATTTTGACCTTTTTTGACCTAAGCAAATTGAATTTCGACCTAACGTATGCAAATTAGGTGTTTTCCCACATAATTTCAAAATTGTACCACTTATCTTCATTTCTGATTGGAACTGGCTGTCCTAACGAAGTAGTTTGGCTCGAAAAAACGTTTTTGGCTTAGAAACAGGCAAGTTTTGACATGAATAAACTAATATTTTAACGAAGTGAATAATTCCAGTAGTTACAATACGTTTTATGGTAGAAATAATTATAACTTGTTGTAGTGCAACGAGAGATACTTTCCTACATTCTTGGGTAGAAAGTGCATGTCCTTACTAAGAAGCTTGCGAAGAATGGAGAAAGAACGTTCGGCAGCCGCAGTTGTTGGCTAGCAACACTAAAGTTGTGCGTATACTGCTCGTGACAAACCGTGTTGCTTCATTCTGACAATGTTGTCTATATCACAATTTTTCATCATGCGCTTCTTAATACTCGAGTAATTCCCTCTCAACATGCAAATATTTTTTAAATCCGTTTCCACACCCTCTCAGATTTTTCTCTAAATTTATATACAACTAAAGTATCTAGTTCTGAGTGCAACGAAATTTATTTCGGACAATTTCGTTGAACGGCTCTCGAGTTATTGCAGTTTGAAAAATGATGATTTTGTGATTACTCAACCATGAAATTCGGCAACACAAAACCTGTGTATGATTGTAACTGATATAGCTCAGAGGTTACGTAGAGTAAAGGTTTGAATGTTATTTAGCAATAATTGTTGGTACATGTTCTTCACTTACCCCGAATTTCCCCGCTCCACAGTATTGGGTCACGGTTCAAAACGCAATTTCAAAATTGGCACATGTTAAAATCGGTGATGCATAACGATATTTTTCAACTCATCTGGTGCAATTCTATTTGAACCAAAATTCACAAGCAAGGTGTCATTTGAAAGCTGTTTCCAACTAGAATGCACGAAAATCAGTTTTATTATTGATATTTGACAGCAACATGGTTAAAAATATAATATGGTGCATAATGCAAAATAGGTTATTTTTTAATTAATTTTAATTATATTAATTCAGTGATCATCTGATTTTGCCATTATTCTACTCCTTATATGATAATGTGTTACAGCAGATAATTATTGCCATGCTCAGAGAGTACTTTTATTTATTGCATGTGCATTATGCTTGCAAGGGTGCTTCTGGGTTTACCGACTATCAGTAATTCGAGTCAACACCCAAATAATATTTCAATTCGTCTTCACACCCTCTTAGATTTCTCTGCAATATCATGTACAACTAAAGTACCCAATTCTGAGTNNAATAGAATTTAATTAATATAACTTTATTGATCGGTTCTTGAGCAATTGCAGTATGAAGAATGAGGATTTNGTGCTTACTCAACCATGAAATTTGCGTATAATTATAACTGCTAAAATCATTACTTATACAGGCTGCAGGTAGTAATGCTGGTAAGCAATGATTGGTNNTACATGTTCTTCACTCACTAGGAATTCCCCTCCGCATTACAGNATCAAGGTTCAAATCTTGATTTGAAAATTGACATACCAGTATNTTAAAATCAGTGATGCGTGANGATATTTCNGAACTCTCTGGCACGACTCTATCTAACTCAAAATTCATAAGTAAGGTGTCATATGAAAGCTGTTACNAATTAGAATCCATCAGAATTGGTTATGAATTGAATATAAGACANGAACACGGTTAAAAATATACTTTGACACTTTATGCAGAACAGGTCATGCACTATTTAGAGCGCATCTTTTNAATGAAGTTTTAGACAAGTGGCAGTCAAATATCACATGCAATACCAATTCAGCAACGTTCTACTCTTTCCAAGCTTCCATTTGACACCTTCCTCGAAAAAATCGGTTTAAATAGAATTACGCTAGGCAGAGTTGCATATTTGTTACGCATGGCTGATTTTGAAAAGATGATGACTTTGAATTGACATTCGACCCCTAACCCCCATTATTAAAGTTAAAAATTTAGGTCTCTCACAATAAGCATATACCAAAATATCTTACTACAGAAATTTAAGTCTGCCCGGCAGCAATTTGATCACTATAATGTTAATTACAATTAGATACAGGTTCCAAGCGGTATAGTGTCACGGCCGAGTGAGCACAAAATGTCATTCTTCAAATTGCAATAACTCTGTAACGAATTGTCCGATTTTCCTGAGACGAAGTTTGTTATGCACCAAAATTTAATGCCTGATCGATGTGAAAATTTTCAATTTGATCTCAAATATTGTGGAGACGGGCGTTTGCATGTTGAGAGGGAATTACTCAAGAATGATGCAATGCCCAAGAAAAATTTTTTCAGTTAGGATATTGCGGCACGTTGACCATAACACCATGTCAACCTCATTGTTTTATTTGGCCGATTATGATTCACAATGAGCAGAAAATTGGCCATTTACAACGGTAGGCCTATAAAGTAGGCTACTAGCTCCGAAATATCAAATGATAAAATCACCGACAGTGCAAAATCTACGATAAAAACGAAATGCAGACGTCAACTTTGTAAACAATTCTGACAAATTTTGACCTAACGCTACAATTTTGACAAAATTTTGACATGTCAAAAAAATCGCTCTAGTAATGACACAGGTACAAGTCGAGTTGAATACACAAAGTGCCTCGAGTCAAGACGAGTCATTTTCGATTTTCAAGAAAATGGCTCAAGTCAAGTAGAGTAAACGAAAAACCGTGACTTGAGTCGAGTCATTGCAACCCTGGTCCAAAGTGTTTCTACTTTTTAACGTAGGCTACTCGCAGTCGCGCCATCATTGAACACAATGAGTTCAACTGGCGAGGAATGGTGATGGTTGGGATTTTCGTTTATCTGCAGCTCCAATACGGTGGATTTCTGAAGAAAATGACCGCAGTCAAAAAAATTTCCTCATTTTATCTTCAATTTGAGACCACATCATATTTAGAGTGCATTGCTCCTTCAAGTTTTCAATTTTTTAGGAAAAACTAGACCTAGACCTAGAGTACCAATTTTTTACTTACTGGTACTTTCGTGCTTATAAACAGCTACTACTCCTTGCACTTGAGGAGAAATTTACAAAGTTGCTGGTACTTGAGAACTCACGAAGACTACATTGACCGAATCAGCCGATAACTGACGCAGGCCAGTTGCAAAAAAACTTTAACACAATAGCTTTTCTGCACCAGTGTCCCACAGTAGTGTACTAGATGCATGTTGTGGTAGAATTTGTTTTTTGCGAACGGCTTATCACGCTCCTAGCATTCATCCAACAAAGCATACAATCTGAGCGTCACAATACCATTCGATTTCGGAGCCTTTCCCTCTGCAACAACATATTCATCGTCTCCGGAGACACCCTTGTATTCCTTGTGTTTGCGTCTGCAAATATAAAAAAAACTGCGGTCATGCACAAACTTGGACAACTATATAATTGTAGTTTTCAAATTGGAGCGAAATGGCGCTAATCTAATTCTGATCAAATTTTTCTATAGTCTCACAATTTCTGGTTTTCCTGAAAATGCTACAGGAAAACTGTGTAGTGCAGGGTTGTAATAACACGAGTCACGACAATTTTTCGTTGACTCGAATCGACTTGAGTCAATTTTCGAAATGACTCGACTTGTACTCGACTCATTGCGCACGACTTGACCAAGTCTCGTATATCAGGATCGGTAATTGAAAAATAGGCCCAGAAAGTGTCTGTATCGCCTGGAGTTTCACAGAAGCAAGATGAAGCCAGGGTTGTAACCGAGACACGAGAGATTCCGAGTCACAAGTCAATATCACTTTTACAATTTTGACTCGAGTCAAGTCGAGTCGTTTTCAATTCACCACCGAGTCAAGTCCGAGTCCAAGTCCGCGAGCAGAGGGTCGAGTCCGAGTCATGGTGTTATGACTCGAGTTCGAGAATAAGTCATTGTGTTGACTGCTCAGTTTCCAGTTAAAGTCTTGTTAAACCCACTTTTTATAACTTTGGTGATATCGAATGGTTCGCATTTTTAGCAGAAGTTTCTGGTCGCAATTTCAAGTACCGATACCGACAGACGGAATCTCAATAGCGTGATTACTTTACTAGTCTTCGAAATTACAATGAAATGTCGGTCTTGGCCGTCCGAGTCTCGAGTCATATGACTTGGTTCGAGTCAAGCGCAATGACTCGAGTCCAAGTCAAGTCAAAACACAGATTGACTCGAGTCAAGTCATTTCCGTATTTTGAGAAAATGACTTGAGTAGAGTCGAGTCGTCAGAAAATCGTGACTCGAGTCATTACAACCCTGGTTGAACCTTTACTTGAACTCAATACTGAACAGTAATCAATATGACTGGGGCTTGGGCCAGAGTCTCAACACTATGACTCGAGCTCGACACATTGCTCTTTAACTTGGGTTCGGAGATGAAATGAAAATGACTCGAGTCAAAACTACGAAAATCTAGAAAATTGACTTGTGACTCGGAACTTGCTGTACAGAGGTTTGCCTTTCTCACGATTACGGGAACGAAATCTGATTTGATACGCACTCAACCTGATTTTTGTTGCGTTACTTCGGATTCTGAATTGATTTCAACTTCAGATCTTTTTGCAAATTCAGTAATTCTAATTCTAATCGAACTTTAAAAAACCTGTGGCTATAATTTTAATTGTAATCTAATTAGACAAAGTTGACAATTTTCTAATTGTCCAGTTCTAGCTTGTAGTCATGTTATTGCCAACCGCTATATATAACGTACCAGGTTGATTTCGTCGGCTCGACACAGGCAGGGCGGGAACAGCAAATTCCGCAGCAGACAGACTTCCCGCTGCCAGCGCCGGGTTGGCGCTCACCATTTTCCTCAGCCCTCTGCCGTGTGGATTTCCGGGCCCGGCAGATCCGGAAGATGTGGGAATCGTATCGACGGTCTGTAATGGTCGACGACAATCCGTGAAATATCGATCTAGCAATATAGTTCTCAGAGTGGGAAATTTCATACCTTGGGGAAATTTTGCAGGACAAGGGGTCAAAAATACGAAAACAATGCATTCATCGTCGCGAAAATTCAAAAATGGAATTCAAATTTTACATGCACAGAAAAGATTGAATTGATGAGGTAGGTGAAATGCAGTTCATAAATTATTCGTGATATAAAATGAATATTAAGCCTACCAGATTTTGAACGCACAATATATAGGTACCCATACAGACATACAGTAATTGCGAGATAATGCTGTACAGAGAAAGATATTTTTATATATAAAGTCTACGTCTCGTTAACACAGATTGAGGTTTATTTCAGTATGAACACAATATACAATTGTATATTCAAATTCATGCCTGTGTCGTCTCATATTTGGTGATACGATTGACGATATACAATGTTCTTTTCAATTCTCTACTAGTTGTTGACGATTACCCTTGTCGAGCGTCAGGAGAAATTATTCAGGTTTATTTCAAAATGATTATGCTACTCACATGTGTATTGAAGTTCTGTACCCCAAGTAGTTTTACAGTGAAATTTGGAAAAAAGTTATTTTTGAATAACCCTAATACAGTTATGATTATTACTATCGTAAATCTTACATTGACATTTTGCTTTATGATCTCACACTGCACCGATGCCGTTTTTGTTAGCGCCGCGTCGCTGGCCCGTTCCTCAGTCGGCTGTGCCCCGTCGGAGACGCGTAGCCCTTTCGAAAGATCAGCGGCTTGCAACAAAGCCAACAGGCCCGTGGTTAATCCGTTCTTGGAAGACCCCTCTTCTGATTTAACCTCGACGTCCGCGTTATACAACCAATGGTAGCATAACTTAAACAGCGACGGCTTTCCCAGCATGACGTAAATCTCGGCCACGGTCGTGTTTCCCGAATTTTCAGCGCCCCAAGTCTGTATCGACTTGATGAAGTCGACGGCCGTGCATTTTTTTTTCTTGGCACGCGATTTCGGGCGAAATTTCGCTCCGGAAAACTTTATTTTTGGCAACAATCCAACATTCTTTTCCGATTTTTCGTCACCACCAGTGAACTCCGATACTTCGCAATTACCGTTTGCTTCACTGACAGTGTTTGCATCTTCGTTACTGGGCAGAGGAGCTTCAGATATAGATTCAGTCGCGCTATCCGCAAGCTCGGCCGTATCTGTTAAAGTAGTCAGAGGTGGTCAAACGGTCAAAGCAGTCAGCGTCAGCGGGTTGCAATGACTCGAGTCGAGTATTTCTTTACTCGAACCAAGTCATTTGACTCGAGACTAGGACGGCAAAGACAGACATTTCATTATAACTTCGAAGAATAGTAAAGCCACCACATTATTGCTATCTCGTTTATCAGTCTTAACACTTGGAAAAGAGGGCCAGAAATTGTTAAGACTGAGGAAAATTACAACATTATGAATGCGAGCCATTCTATATCAATTGAGCAGAGTTGAAGAAAAGTGGGTGGAACAAGATTGAACTCAAAACTGAACAGTGAACCAATGACTTGGACTCGAGTCACAACAAATGACTCGGACTCGACCATCTACTAACTGACTGGGACTTGACTTCATGGTGACTTGAAAATGACTCGACTTGACTCGGGTCAAAACTATATAAGTGAGATTGACTTGTGACTCGGAATCTCGTGACTTGGTTACAACCCTGATGCAAATCTACCAGCGAAAGCTACTTTCTACCAGTTGAGACTCAAAGCCAAAAACTAAGTAGTTTTAACCAGAAACTGCTAAGCGGAAGTGGAAGCAGTCAAAAACATAACCGCCATAGTTTCAAAATAATGTTGATGTTGTTTCAACATAACCTATTCACCATTTGTTACCAGCACAAACGTATTCGGTGATGGAAACCGCAGTCCATCGTGGGAGAATCATCTAATATTAATGGGAATATTGCCTCAACGTGCAATGGCCCAGACAATGCCAAGACCGAGACATTAAGAAACGACTGAGGGCTTCCCCACCAGATCAAGCCTTACGAGGAGATAGTCTTTCAGCTAGTAAAGTGTGTCTCGCTAGCCCCAATATCGATTCCTTAGTCGCCGAAAAGCGTTTTATCAGGTATCGTGAACAGATCATTGTTCAAAATGACGTTGATGAACATGATAGTTCTTGTTGTATTTGTACTTCTTAAATAAAATATTACTACTTTTGTGGTAACTATGCACATCGCGCCTGTTAGAGAGCACAGCGTTGTACTGTTTTACTGTAAAGTTTTAAAAACGTGGTTGCTCAAATAATGCGAAATTTGACCCGTAACCTGTTTCGAGTTGGCGACCCACCTGCGGTAGAGTAAGTATCACAAGCATTCAAAAACTACACAAATACTTTCAATTTTGCAAGAACTAGAACTAATTATAGTTACTAACCGCCTGTGGTAACTGCTTCTGTGATTTGACGCGAATCTGACACCGCATCCTGCATTTCCGATATTTCCATCGCGCTGTTTTGATCATTGGCGTCGACTTCGTTATCGAACTGACCCATGTCTTCCAACACGTCTTCGTTCATCGGGGCCGAGTCGCTCAGACTATCCGAATCGGAATTGGACACGCGCTCTTTCGTTTTGATCGTGAACATCGTGTCCAGCGTTTGGGAAGAGCAGTCTTCGGCCAAGACGGGGTCCCTTGCGACCGATTCGCTTACCTCGGCGTAATTCGTCTTTGAGATTTTGACGGGTTCGTCCGTGGCGCTGTCGTAATCGAAGTCGTCTTCGGAACTCAGGCAAGAGTCGTTGGCCTCCGTTTCGGAAATAGCACCTGGTAATATAATAAGAATCTTATTTGTAAAATGTTTCTACGTTCTCATTCATGATTATGTTCCGACTTCTGGTTTTCCCAGAAAATGATACACGTGAATTGAACTGTGCGAAACAAGCCAAGATTGGTGTACTGATATTTACCACTTTCATGCTTAAATGCCAATGAACTCTGATTTGAAATGAACCAGGCCTTGTAACGACTTGCGTCACGATTTTTTGGTGACTCTACCTGACCAAAGTCATTTTTTCAAATGCGTAAAATGACTCGACGAGTCAATTTTTGTATTGATTCAGATAGTACTCGAACCAAGGCATATGACTCGAGACTTAACGGGCAAGACAGACATTTCATTGTAACTTTGAAGAATAGTGAAGTCACCACATGATTGGTATTTCGTCTATCAGTCCTGATACTTTGGTAGGAATTGAGCGAATGTTGGTGTGCAGCGTTGTTTTCACCAACATAACACATTGCCAGTGACATCTGACAAAAAAGTTTATTTATGAACAACCCTAATACTCAGTTTTCAAAATCTGTATCTAGAACTACAACTACTCACTTTTCAAAATCCACAAGAACTAGAACTACACACTTTTCAAAATGGGCAACACGAACTAGAACTACCATACTCACTTTTCAAAATCTGTATCTAGAACTAGAACTACCCTCTTTTCAAAATGTGCAACTAGAAGTAGAGCTAGTCAAAAAGCCAGAATTCAGTTGACCATCAACAAACTAAATGGATTCAAGCTGTACGTCACGCAGTAAGGTAAGTCGATCTACCTTCCGCAATCTCGTCAGCTGCGGCGTTCGATTCCTTGGTCTTATCCGCGGTTTTGTCGTCCGTCGCACGTGTGGATTTACGCAGGGCGTACGACACCACCGCGTGTGTTTTACTGCTGGTGCTCGACACCTAAACAGTAAACATACATGGATCTTATGGGCGTGGTAACTGCACCAAGAAAAAACACAGAGTTGAGAAGTGGGGTGATTTTATGATTAACAATCAGGTCTGGGCAAAATCAGGTACCAGATTGATTTGATTCGAGTCAAGTTTGTAAGTGCCACTCAATACGACTAATGTTGGGCAAAATGGAATATCGGACTCATCGGGAATACCACTCATTATGACTTCATAACGGTACTAACACATGGAAAGTTCAAATATGTACCTTTCATGCGACCAAAAATAATTGAATGTCAGTTTCACATCGCATTAAAGAATACTTGGTATTTTTTTCAACCATACCAATTTCGTTGCACTTTAAGACAATGTTGCGGGTTGATCGCGATTTCAGAAATATGTGATTTCCAGTACCCATCGAAGCTTTGTACTACATGTTTCGTAAGCTGTGTTACAGCCAGTCAAGGTTCAAGGCTTCCACAGTGGAAGATAGTACCGAAATTACAATTATATTATCGTTGATAAATTAACTTTCAGTCTATTACTAGACTGGAATCATTAAGACAGGGGTTCTCAACCTGGGAAGCGCCCTCCTCGGGTGGCGCGGGAGGCTCTCAGGGGGGGCGCGAGAGATTGACAAAGTCTGTATCAATTGTGACTAAACATGTGTTTCACAACCATTCTGAAAAGACGATCGTTGAAGATTAAACTTATTTCGTATTCTAGAAAGCTTGCCAAACTCAAACTCCAACAGTCGCGTTCAATGGAGTATAGGCTGACTTCAACTTCATTTTGAGCAAATTTTTGATATTCTTTGAAGATTTAGAGCAATTCCTGCGTTCAAGTCATTCATTACTTTATAGCTTTGGCAATAGCCTAAATGTCGGTGCGCTAGGTAGCTGTTAATAGCTGTTAATAGCTGACGGACGGCAATGCCTAAGACAGACTTAGATGCAATATAGGTTGCCCGGTTTCGCCCTCAA
>ATSW01015572.1:0-10828 GCA_000444245.1 Botryllus schlosseri | reverse complement strand
TTGTATGCAATGTAGCTAGATGCATGTTTTTGAAATTCTCCATTTGCTGACGATTGCCCTTGAAAAGTGTCAGCTCGAAAAGCTTCGGGTTTTAATATGAATATATTATTAAAATGTATATTAAAGTTCTGTACCCCAAAGAGTCTCTTCGAAAACACTAGAGCAGGCTACTTATAACGAAAATTCATAGGTAGGCCTAGCTAGCCTACTTCTGGATCTCACCACCCAGCTAATGCAAAAGCATGCACATTGCACATAGACTTCTATAAATTCTACATTGGTTATTTTAGCGTTGATAGACGCAGATTGGCGAGTGCTATACATTGAAATAAACTGAAAATGCATATCATTACCACAACATACTATAATTTCGTTAACGCGACACCTCTTCATACATTCCATCACTTAATGCCCAAGTTTGCGGGGGATTATACTCTGAGTAATAATGAACTTATTGCAATTCATACTTGACTATGAACTGTTATTTTGATGTTAGTAAAATTGGGTTGCAATTTAATCTTCAAAGCGGCGTTATTTTAACGGTTTATGACCAGCAAAACTCGAGATATATCCTTGTTTGACGGAGGTATTCATCCATGCGTTTGACGCTACTCTTTCCCGGTTTACTGAAGCGGCCTCGAATGGCTCTAGACACAACTAATATCCTTCATTTTAGCATTCATATACAGAAATTGACTATATCTATTCATAGAAACAAACAAGTGTCATCTGTTATATTTTTGTGGCATAATTCGAGGTCAACCAGAGCCGTAAGAAGGCTATCTTGGAGCCGCGGTTCGGGGGTTGGGATGCACTTATCTAGTTTTTATCAGTTTAAATCGGAGGTCTCAAACTCAAATGTGCTCATTAGAACATTGATACAGTAGCCTAATCAACCCATGCCTGGCGATGTAGCGTCAAAGGATTAGCCGTTGTTCGCAACAACGGATATATATAAAACACTAGAATTGTGGTCTCGTTGATGGAGCCTATACAATGACAATACCAACATAAGGAAGCAAGACATCCTGTGGTTGAGCCATTTCATTGGAGAACCAGTTAATTTCTTGCAACTGGATGAATCACAAGAATGGTATGCTTTCTACCTTATTGGTATCAGTTGCAATGGGCTGGAACTCTAATCAGACCACCATGTCATGGTATGCCGCCAATGAACAGTGAATACTCCAGCTCATACAGAAATAGGTGATATCTTAGCTGGCGCAGGCCTATATATGCCACAAGGTATGAATGTGATATGCCTGGCATGAGCAGACTAGTCAAATGCTGTACAATAAATATTAGTGAATGTCTGCATATGATCTCATAATAAAAGTAACCTATACAGAATAAATGCCAAAACCTGAACTTTCTCTTGTGGTACAATATAGTGGATGCATCAAGATCAAGTTACATAAGATTTCATTAATATACATTCGGTTTGTATTGCAACAAACCGCCAAACTATACATTCATACTGTCGGAACTATGAGGACATATATTCAACTCTACATACTAGATATCCTTGAAATGGAACACCTGTAAATATGCATACAAAATTTACGGCTAGTTCACCAGCACCAGCATGCAATGTCGAATTGTAACAAGCAATTAGAAACACCGGTTTTTCTAGATCACCAGGTGGTGGTTCAACTCACTCAACTATCCCTCTAGCGATAGAGATCGCGGAATGGTAATATTTTGTGCCTGAAGAGATTGATTTCACACAAGAGCCATGAAATAAAACCCTTTTAAAAGGCAGAAATTAGACAATTAAAGCATACCTGCTTTGATGGGCGCGTCTCTCAGACACTTCCATAGGATTTTGCGAACCATTTCCATATTGCCCTTTTTGTTGGTCGAACTGCCATGACCGAACGAATTACTCCGTTTGCCATGTACGAAGTCCTCATAATCAATGTCGCTAGCCATGCAGAGAAGAATGTCGAAATATAGGGAGATCTGTAAATAAGGTATTCACAAACTGGTACACAAGAAAAACATGACTGCTTTTGGATATCAAGGTAATTTTATGAAACATTTATCACCTAGCGCAGGGGTTCCCAAGTCTGGCAGCATATAATCTACTTTCCAGAACCAAGGATGCCGCAATTGCAATCACCCTGCGCTATTTCAAACTAGAGCTGTAAAATTAGGTAATCACTTTTGCTCTGCCATGATTATGACTTAATCCAGTAGTTCTTACCATATTGATAACTATCCCCAAGGGGTAATTCGGAATTCCTTAAGATGGAATTCGAGCAAAATCGTTCCATGGCCTCAAAACATTTTATGCCATTGATTTTGCATCACGTCAAAGTCCAAGTCCTGATATGACTGACATTTGCAATTGACAATATCCAATTCGAAATAGTTAAATCCTATATCCAAATCCGACCGAAACCTGGCCAAAATCTTGGGTGTTCCATGCTAACTACAATACCTGGATTGGTTCTTGACCACTGTCCAAACCCATGTAAGTGCAAGCATCAACTGGTGACCAACTATGAAGAGATAGCATCTTGCCAGCCATCTGTGAATATATATTTGTGTTAATAAGGGGATCTATATTACAACAGTACGACAAAGACCAGTCACTAGAATGAATTAGGGTGGTGTAGTTTAGTAGCATGACATACTTATTTCAAATTGGATGCAATATACCAGGGTGGCCCAATACTATGACCAGGTAGTGAATATCATGGAATGGATCACAGGCCGTGACATTTATAGACACACAACCTGGGTACGCCACGCTTCAATTATCGCGGGTCACATGCGACAACCCACGATTTCGCTGAGCACGTATCATCACAACCAAGCTGTGCCATTTGAAGAAAAATATTCGTACCACTGCTTATTAGAGCAAATTAATGACACATGGCATGTTCAACACTAACCATGAAATACAATTATCTATACCGCATTGAATCTTATCTACGAAACTATACAATGTTGAGTCTACATGCGAATTGTGCACCCCCGAATTGCCGCACTGTCAGCGTAACGAGGCATTGGATTACGTAAATGACTTAATATTATGCTGCGACACAAGCGAATTCATTCAATTCGTTTGAACGGGAAGCTTCCTCCTTCAAATAAGTTGATCGGCAACACAGCGAAAAATGGTAACGCAGCGTGCTAATATCGAATTTCAAATTGTTGCGTCTTTAGTAGAAATTTTTCTTATTGATAAGGTCGCGACATGCACAAGGCTGTCATACTGCTTTTGTTACACGTGAACACTATTTCACGACTACATTCTACCGCATGGCTCGAGTGAGTGCAGCACGGGTAATAAAACATACCAGTGGTTCAACGCTAGACCAGGGCTCTTCAACCGGGTGTATCGTACACCCCCGGGTGTGCCATAATTTTTAAACGGTGTACCGCTCGGATGGGGTGTACAGGGGTGTACCAGATCCGCGTTATAATGAACGATGATAAGCTATCACAATAAATACGCCAGTTTATGCTTCAGAACAGGTTGACCGGATGTGCAATATCGGACAATGTTCATAATCACGGTGTGCAGCTTGTAAATCATATTTCATTTGTGATGTCATAAGCAAATGTTTCTCCTTGTCATTCAACCTTTGGTAATGAAGTTATTGGCTCGTTTTGGAAAAGAATAGGGTGGAGTTGGCACCTGTTAAATACATCCATATCCAGCCTAAGTGTAGGGAACGGATGCAACAGTATGACTGCAGGGAGTGCTCTTGTCTAATCTTTAAGTTCACTGATGTGTGCCAATGTGAAAAGACAAAATTGGCGGCTTTCCATAAAACAAACAATGAGTAACCCCTGAATCCAACCATGCTCATTCAACCAAGTCTTGTAGGAGTAACACTAAAATGGCCTTGAGTACAATGCCATTCAGATTCGCATATTAAACATTTGAAATCCGTTACTATTCAATATATGAGTACCGACAGGTCTGCTTTTTTAATTTCTTGAAGTAGTCATGTCACAATCGCGCTATTGACCGCCATTTAATAGAAATAACAGTGAATACTTTAATATTTACCAATGTTGGAATAAAGTAAGTACCTTTGAAACTTGAGGCAAACCAATTCAATAAATGTCAACGAAAAAAGTTCAGGAGTTTGTATTCTTTGATTGCAATGTGCCGATGCATAGGCATAATCGCATCGAGACTACTCAAAACTTGGTGCTATGCCATTTCTGAACTACTGCAACGATTGAGTCAAAACGGTTATTCAAGTAAATTAATGAGAATTATCTATTTAATATAGTATGGGGGTGGGACTATAATTCAACATACAATTTATTGACTGAAATACTGTTTGGCTGTTATATGTGCCCTTATAACAGGGGAAACGATCACGCAGCCCGCATGCGGCCCGCGACTTGATTTCAGATTTCGGAAGAACGCTGAGCAATGCATTCTGAAATGCTAAAATTGATTTCAGTTTCAAAATATTGTTGTTGTTCAAAATAAGCTATTCCCTTGTGCCCCACATCACTATTCCTCACTAGCTAATACCGCGTCAGCCATTGTAATAGTTCACTCCATGGAGGAAGAATTAGCTGATATGAATTGCCTTGACGTGTAATCGCCCAGACAGAATCGCGCGATATGTGCACAAAACTAATTATCATAAGCTTTGGCAGTTTAATTCACTGCTCGTTAATTGGCTGATAGGCCTATTCAACTTCACAATGGTCATGCCGGATGAAATTTCATCTTAAATTGATTGATGTGCTTTGATGTTAACAGAATGGAGATAGGCGTGTTCTTTACTCAATTCCTAGTCTGTTCCATGTAATTCTTCTCACCAAAATCAGCCATACCTCACTAGAAAAGTATACAATTCCAGAAACGAGTGACACGTGACTCTCGTCAATCAGGCATGATCTTATTTCATCCTCGCTGCCTTGGTAGATGATGTCACAGACGGTATTCTGAAAATGCGAGGCATAGAAGTAAATAGCAGTAGTTCCATATTGGTCAATACTACCACAAATTACGTCTGGTCCTTCAGGTGCATGCGAACTATTCTCATCGCGAGAAAAATCTTAAGCTTTCAAAGTCTGTTGTGTTTAATAGTAAATCTGGAGGCTTGGATCAATAGCTTATTAGACAAGACAAGCAAGATACAGCAAAAAACTATCGAAGTGAAAACATTTGACTACTTATTAGCGCAAGAGTCACAAGGTCACAAGTCATTGATGTAGGAAGTGGCCATGTCCAGAAGGGCAGTTCAAAAATATTTTTTTGTTTTAATATTACTGGCTATACCATGAACTTGTTAAGTTGTTTGAAAAAACGATGCACAACAATTTGGCTCAATTCCGGCCCATAAAAGCGAAGATATTGAAGTTCAAAATTTAGGATTTCAAATCATAGTACTTACGGCGGGTAGATCTATAAAGATTTGCTACCGTAAATAATATTTTTATCAAATCCGAAATTTTATCCCCCAATAACTTATTTTTGAACAGCCCTAACTGTCCATTGTTCATTTCCACCCGGCCAGCCCATCTTAAAGTGAAACAAATCTGCATACTTTGAAGCCCGGGCATCAATCCAAAGCAAGTTTACCATTTCATCGATCCGATACACGCCATGTTTGCGAGCATAATCGATGTCAGCAGGAAAGGATATACAGCAAACTCCTTCCCATATGTTCGGGCAATCAAAATCAAGTTCTAAAAATGATTCCAGTTAGGACACAAATCAAGAAGTGACACATTTAAAACAAACCTGCTTCCAGTGGCATTTGATATATCATATCGCTGCTGCAAATCCATACTCCAGGTGGGGACTTGGCATTGAACTGGAAAACAACAGAAAGACATGAAATAAAACAAGTAATATTTGAAATGCATCAGTAACTCCTAATTAACAGTATGTTAAAGATTACACAATAGTTACATGTTGGCCTACAGTACACTGTGTAAAGGTCTACCTAATTTAAACTTACTAAACGACAATTTATTTCAAACCCAGTTATGTCAGTTCATGGCGTATATACTGTGATTCAAATACATGGTGGTGTGATAGATTTAACACTACTCACTTGATTAGTAATAAGATTGTAAATTGCATCAAAATTTGTTATGACATGAGTCATCTCTTCTTGCTTGCTGACTACAGGTAGCGCCACGAACGCCCTTCCACATGGATCATGAGAGTATAGCCTACCCTGGAAGAGCAACGTATTAAAGCTTCAAGCGGGAACATATCTGGATTGGATGAATGTATATAAAGATATAATATTCGGTAATATGTTAATTTGATAAATATATATATTTGGATGAAGACCCGAGTCAAAACCAGTTAAATTCAACACATCACCGAAATCAGAATTATCATGACATTTTTGNTNNNNGACNNGTACTGTACAGTGTACAAGTACATGCTTGACATTGATGTATTGCTAACCCTATCCAACAAATTTAGCAAGTAAAACAGTAAGTAGAGCACTCTGAAAGATTACTCCATGAGAAGTCAAGAAAATTTCAAGAATTAATACTCTGGTGCGTCTGTGAAAATACATTGGCAAATATAGCATCCTACTGATACCTATTGACCGAACTATGGAGATGTGTCAGGTAACGAAACGAAGCATAGGTAAAAAAGATAGTCACCGACCAGATGAATGATGAGAATCCGAGAATCTTTGAGAATATCAGCCGAGATAATCTTAAATAGAAAATACTCCGATCAGACAACCTGACAATAATTCAAGATTACAGGTCTCGCAACATTCGAGGTTACAGAAAATTGCAGCATTAGGTCACTGAATACTGTAACCTTTAATTTCACAAACTTCGTAACATTCTAGATTTTGAATGGTAGACTATTTGATACAATTATTTACCGTTACCATTACAAGAATTTGAAAATAATTAGAAAGATATCTTAAATGGATTATGATCGCTGAAATTAGAAAATTATCGCTTCGTGGTTTAACAAGTTTGAAGACTCATAAATCTGAATGCTACTAATAGCAAATAGCCTACTGTGTGATAAATAGGCTGCTCTACCGAGTTGCCCCAGTATGATATCGAAAATTGAAACTGCCATTCATTCATGAAGGAAAGCTCTTGAGAAGTAGGAAGTATGCCTAGTCAACTTGAATTGCAACCAAACACAAACAGTTCCTGTGAATACGATGTTCCGTTATCAACTTAGTATGGCCTAACGTCTAACACGCAATAGGCTATAGGACAAATGTCAACAAGTACAAGCGACACATACCGACAACTTGTTTCTTGCAGACAAAAGCTCAGTTATGACCAGCAAGGCGTTTAGAGATGCCCCACCACTGCCCAGGCCTTCTTGCGGATCCTCGACACAAAGCAAGATCACATCATTTGGAAAGAAGCCAATTTTTTGACGTAGTTGTAACTCTGGTAAGCAATGATAACATATATATTAGTATAGTGCAGTGGCTCCCAACCTGGGGGGGGCGTGAAAGCATCTGAGGGGGGTGCAAAGAAGCGATCAACTGAAAAATGTTTTCGCGTCCTGCGCGATTTACCTCTAATTCACGCGTGTTTCTCTATATATAGACCGAATTTCATATTTTTCAATTCTCTCGTCAACAGGCATAACCTTCCATGCCATCAAACTATCTGTTGAGGTTGCTGGCATCCCGGTTGGATTTTGCGATATAACGATAAGGGGGACGTGAAGTTTTTCGCTAGAGGTTGGGAACCACTAGTATAGTGTGAGCCCATTTGTAAATAGCTTGCTGTGAAGACAAACCTGTTACTGTTATTGCACATTGCTAATTTCAAGAATTCATCTAGGTCTTCGAAAGCAAGATAAAATAGGCTATATGCAATACTTGTGGACATAATAGCATTCTATTACACAATAATATGTCACTCACAATGTCTCAATCAAGGCATACATTTGACTTATACTATATTGAACGAAAACAGGGAAAACAAACGGCAGTTCATATTTTATTATTACTATTATGCCAAGTCTTTTCATTAATTTCAGTCATATACAGTGGTCTAATAGGCTACAGAAAACATGAGAATCAAGTATCAAGGCGAAATTATACCTAATAGCCGATACCAATCAACAAGAATAGATATCGTATCACGAATATTGATGGGGTGAAGGATATTTTGCCTTGATGAAGATTGTGTGCGGGTGATAGGCCTGCATGAAGAATTGATCCGAAGCCCTTTGCACAAGGCTTCTGAATATTTCTTGTAGTTTGGATGGTTGAAAATGGCCATATTTTGGAAGTGGGGCACGGGAGCTCGATATAGCATTACATACATCAAATTTGAAAGTAATTATCTTTGAATCAGCTAGAAAGCATGGGTCCTATCATTGCTACAGTACCAAAACTTTGGATAGGTACTGACACTATTGCTACTAATTGAAATTTAATACCGGCTACAGGAAGTCGCAGTCGCAGCACAGGCGTGAAAGAGTCGGACCAAGCATAATATGGAGATGAGGGGAGTCATTTTATTATTCACTGATATGGAATGGTGAGACATTTCAAGGAAGATTCTGAAAAATGAGTGGAATTTTACACTACGCCTGGTTCCTCCAAGTCCTGTGTTAAATGACCTTTCTTGCTTCCACCGTGATGAAGATATTGATAGATTTTGATCAATGATGCTGAGAATACTGTGAAGTCCCAACCAGAAAAGACCGACCGGACTTCAACGTTATACACATTGTTTTTCTACAGTTGTTCAAATATGGGAATGGCGCTGGAGGAGAAGAGGTTAAGAACCACCGATATCAAAGATTGCACAATGCCTTACATCAGACATAACCAAAAACAATTGTAAACAGTAGATTGGACATAGCACTTGACCACCTGTCAATTAGCTGCGACAGATGACCAGTCAAAGATTTAATAAAGGGTAATTCCAGCCCAAATCAACTGATGCAGATAACCACTTGTTTCAAAATAAACATCAAATGCAATTCCCCAGCAACGTAGACATATTTCAAACTGAACAAAAGTTATTTTGCGAAAATCCATTCAGCGGTTTAGAATTTATGGGGATTTGAAAAAGAGCACTTTTTGTGCTCAGTCAACCGTGAAAAGGTATGATTTTTGGAACATGAACTTTAGAATTTTAATGTAAATTAGTCTTTTTCTATGGCTTTGAATGGAGTACATTTTCAGAAAGTACATAGCCTAACACTCATTTTGAATATTTTTATTATGATAATAACCTATCCGCTTGGGGTTAAAAGGGGGGCTAAAGGTGAGGCAGAAGTAAAATCAGTCATGCGTGATGAATTTTTCCAGGCTGAATTGTGAAAAAAGGTATACTTCAAATTTATTGAGTAAGGTGTCATATGAAAGTGTGCGAAGTATATTTAAAAGATGAAAACAGAGAATGCCATAACGGCAACGCAACGCAACAACAACAAAACGACCTCTCTCTCCACGGGTCACACGAGCTCTGTGTGCCAATATTCACGACCATAAAGCAACACCATTCGAACCAATCAACGAGCAATCAATCAGTCGCACGCGCTATGATCACCGTCCGAGGTAAGTCAGTTCACAAAATCACACATTCCCCCGTGATGAATATCACTCTTCATCACCATTCATAATCGTCTCTCATCTCTTCTCTCCATCTCTCTCCGCTTCTCATCACTTCTCTCCATCTCTCTCCCGACTCTCATCTCTTCTCTCCATCTAATGAACTGGCAACGGCGCTCATCTCTGCACCATCCAACCCATGATCGGTAACGAGGGCACGTGCTATCGATAGCACCTCAGTAAATTTTAACTGCTCCGCCTTTGGTGTCGCCCTTATCTGAACAGACACACGTTTCGGCAACCCCAAGACGAAAGATAATTTCAACAGCCGNTCGTCGTCGTTTTGACCGATACCCGCCAACTTTGCTAATCGTCTCAAGTCGGCAAGGAAAACGTCGACCGATTCCTCTTNATTCAACACCCTCGTCTTGAATTCCCCATACGCCGAAAGCTGAGCACATGCGAAGGCACGCAACAGAGCCTCTCCGATTCGATGTTCGTCCCTCTTTTCAGTCTCCGGTNACTGGTCGTACACGGCAAATGCGTCACCGTCGAGAAACATCGGGATTACGATTGTTGTTGTTGCTATATCACCCGCTCCATCATACCGCGTCAACACATCCGTCACCTTGAAACTGGCCATTATCGTCGATGGGCCGCGATAGCTTGTGCGAAGTATATTTAAAAGATGAAAACNGAGAATGCCATAACGGCAACGCAACGCAACAACAACAAAACGACCTCTCTCTCCACGGGTCACACGAGCTCTGTGTGCCAATATTCACGACCATAAAGCAACACCATTCGAACCAATCAACGAGCAATCAATCAGTCGCACGCGCTATGATCACCGTCCGAGGTAAGTCAGTTCACAAAATCACACATTCCCCCGTGATGAATATCACTCTTCATCACCATTCATAATCGTCTCTCATCTCTTCTCTCCATCTCTCTCCGCTTCTCATCACTTCTCTCCATCTCTCTCCCGACTCTCATCTCTTCTCTCCATCTAATGAACTGGCAACGGCGCTCATCTCTGCACCATCCAACCCATGATCGGTAACGAGGGCACGTGCTATCGATAGCACCTCAGTAAATTTTAACTGCTCCGCCTTTGGTGTCGCCCTTATCTGAACAGACACACGTTTCGGCAACCCCAAGACGAAAGATAATTTCAACAGCCGTTCGTCGTCGTTTTGACCGATACCCGCCAACTTTGCTAATCGTCTCAAGTCGGCAAGGAAAACGTCGACCGATTCCTCTTTATTCAACACCCTCGTCTTGAATTCCCCATACGCCGAAACGTGTGTCTGTTCAGA
>ATSW01015570.1:0-16665 GCA_000444245.1 Botryllus schlosseri | reverse complement strand
GATATAAGACTAAGGTCGTGGGAAATGAGGTTAGTTGCAGGGATGCGCGGTAAGATTATTGGCACCCTGCTGGGACAGCTGTTACACTCCCCCCTTAAGGACATTTTTGTGCAACACAAAATGTCTTTACAACTATATTCGCAACTTGTAAACAATGTGGCTCCACGTTGGGGAATCGGACTTCTAGTAACATTACTTCAAACACAAATGGACAATTAGACCCCAATACTCCAACAGGTAACAAAGACAAACAAATGCTAATCACACACATATACAACAATAATACAAAACAGACAAGGATAATCTGAGACCAAAGCACCAATTATACAACATCAATTATCCACAGTTTTATACTCGGACACTCCAATACAATTCGAAACAGCGGGAGCAGAGNACNNNTGCAAGCTAGTTANNTGNAACTTTCCACATTTCNNACAAACNACGCGNNTTGGACAATCTTTNCNATNGTGCANTCTAGTNCATCTTTCCCCACATCCATAACATAAAAACTTGTCACGCATAAACGATATTCGTTCAGAAAACGGTAAATTNTCAAANTCCACACAATCTGGGATATGGTGGTCATTTTTTCCACAAAACANGCANTTATATTCNCCTGACATAACATTAGTTCCAAATGAAACACATGGCCTATCACGGCCANACTTTTGAGCAGATTGCGTGATATTACTNTTTCGGTTTTCATCCAACATTCTGAATTCTGGCATATTTCGACGTTCAGACTGATCTCTCACAAATGACACAAAATACTCAAATGGNGGGTAGCAATTTACATCATTCATCTGTGCCTTGTACTTNGACACTTNACAACNCCACTTATCAATAAGTGACGGAGGTAACTTTTTCACNACGTANANATGATTTGACGAGTAATCAAGAGTGCCCAACTCTGGCACAAACTGTTTGTTCACAAAAACTTGCTCCAAGAAATCAGAGAATTCTTGCAGCCCAAGTCTATCATTTTCCTTTATATGACGCCAANCTTTCAATTTATNTAGNAAGGCCNGCCCAACAACGACAGGGCTTCCATANCTACTTCGCAAGTCACTTATTGCTTTTCGATANGATTCCTCNGNACCACGCANAAAANAACATTTCACAACTTTNAACGGGCCNGGACCAAGATGTTGTTTCAACAAATTCATCTTTTCATGAACACAATACACTCTATCTTCAACTAACGCTTTNAACGAATTTTCCCATTCCATATAATTAGTTTCATCGCCATCANAAACCCAAACTTTTATATCAGGTATTCGCGTCANCGGTTTCNTGTTGNATTGACNNTCAATTGGTANATCGATAGAATNATTAACGGGCATCTTTACAAACGNGTTTCGGNCGGTTNCTTCCGGTTCAACATGTNGNACANTGTTCATTTGCACAGGNGTTTTATCAATAACTGNGNNGTAGGATACGGGTTCACTAGNTTTTACATTACATTGCCTTACTTCAGGACACACATGTGGGTTACTAATAACGAAGTTTTGTACCTTCTCTTCCGAATTCAATACGGGAACCTTGCACCATATATCTGTATAACTTGGCTCTTCACGTACGGCATCTTCATCGTCATCAAAACCAAAGAGATTTTCGTTTTCCTCCCTTTCAATTTTCTCACAAGCCTTGATCTCGGCTCGTTTTTCAGCAATTTGACTCTTCAGAGCCAATCGCGACAACTTTGCTTCATCTTCAACTAACTTTTTTCATTTCAGCTTCATCTTCAACTAACTTTTTTTTCATTTCAGCTTCAAGTCTTTTCATCTCTGCTTCATCTTCAACTAACTTTTTTTTCATTTCAGCTTCTTGCTCTGAAAATTCCAGTTTCGCTTCCAGAGCGGCTGTTTCCCTTATTCTTGTATGACGTCGCTCTTTGTTGCTGGCGAGGCTGGTGCGACTGTTTTGTGTATGACGATTCGATCTCGGGCCGGCTCCAGATCTCGCGCGGCTACATACTGCGGGGCATGGACCGGAGCCGGATCGGATATCCGGCCGGATTTTTTCAATTTTGGTCGGGCATGATCGGAGCCGGATCAGTATTTTTTCTGCTACGGCCGGAGCCGGATCAGTATATTTTTGATCCGGCCACAGCATGACGACAGTAACTTCCGACCACAGTGAGAAAATAACCGNGCCATATCTGTAAAATCACTGAGCCATGACCCAAATTNATGCNAACTCATTCAATCGCAGCATTTATTATATGACTAANCATTTATTANCTCCAACATCCTTGTTTCCANNTGCTGTATGTGGTCGATGCGGTCTCCTTAGCGTGCAGTGAGATGGCTGTTGGCTGGTAATCCTAGTATTATAAGATCATCGAAAATAGNAAAAGCCTTGTATGAAGAANGGAAACCAAACGCGGTTGATGTGAAGGGAAATAAAAGTGAGGTGTGGAAGAGTTTTGCCTTGCCAACTGGCCCTGGCCTGGCACCAGTGAAGTGAGGAGGGCGGTGACTACTCAGGATTTGTTCTCTGTCGGCATGGTGGTTTGANATTCAAGCATGAGAGAAAGAACAGTGGCACAACACATTAAGCCACTCATATCAAAACCAGATGCANTGTATCGAAAGTCATACCATCAGCGGGCCAACGTTCAATATCACCCTTTCTGACAAAAACAATCTGCTCCGCTTCCGACTAAGGCCAAGGTACAATTGCTCAAAGCAGCCACATCATTCATTGTAAAGGATTTGAGACCATTCCGATCTTTAGAGGGTAATGGTTTTGTCGAACTTGCTCAAACATTTATGGATATAGGGTCGGTGTATGGTCGAATGAATGCAGAAGAAATAATCCCATCCAGACATGCCGTTAAAAGTGAAAATCCCATCCAGACATACCGTTAAAAGTGAAGTTCTAAGCCGTGCTGCACTGGAGAAGGAAAAAATTTATATCATTGTGAAAGCGACTATTGGCGAATATGGGATGATTGAGCTCACCACGGATATGTGGGCTGATGTCAAAAGCAGACATTACATGTCACTGACAGCCCATTACATTCGCGAGGAAAATTTGCAATCTGTAGCAATATCTGCAACAAAGTTTGAGGAGCAGAAATCAGGTGTAAATCTGCTAAATAAAATCCAGGAATGTTGCACTGAGATTGGACTATCTAGCTCTATGCTAGACTTCTGTTATTTTGTAACAGATGACGCAAGCAATATAAGATCTGCACTGACAACACATCAGAGACTGACATGTGCTTGCCACATGTTGTCGACTGTCCTGCAGCACACGTTACAGCCCTCGATGTCCGTGCATAGTCACTGCCTTATAGTTCTGTCTGATACTGACATGATAGAAAAAGTTTCTGATACAATATCTCGTTGCAAGTCGTTGACCGCATATAGTCTACCTTGTCATTTTTAATTCGATACCAGCCTGTGAGTGTAGTTTTCATATCCCATACAAACCTGTGAGTTTTTGTTACCATGTAGCCTACCTTGTCTTTTTATATTCGATACCAGCCTGGGAGTGTTTATGTAGTGTTTGCGTAGTTTTCATATTCCATACAAAGCTGTGAGTTTCAATGCCATGTTTCTTTTTTTTTTCAATATAACCTGAACCCATTGCCTACTACTGCATTTGTTGTTAACTGGAAATAGCTAGTCGTACATGAATATTATCGGAGTTTTTTGGATCGAATATCGCTCATTTCAAGTATCCGGCCTCGGAGTCGGAGTGGAGTCAGACCAGAGGATTGTGGAACAGGATCGGAGTCGGACCAAATAATTTGTCGATCCGCCCCGCACTACTACATACCAGTGTTGGGATGACTCGAGTCATGACTTGACTCGAGTCAGACTCGAGTCACTTTTTCGTATGACTTGACTTGACTCAAGTCACTTTGCTAAAATGACTTGACTTGACTTGACTCGGCGTATCAGAAATGTGGATTGACTCGTGACTCGGAGCAAAATTCACGAGTCAATTTCAAGTCATCAAGTAATCGGTGTCGATAAAAATCACTGTATCTTAGATAGGCTTTGTTCGGATTGTTCGCGCAACGCTGGTGTAATCCGTGAGAGCGACCAATCTTTCAATGATCGTGCGTTTTACTGAGCCTCCATTGTTCGCTAACAAATATTTTGATCGCAAACGAAGTGATCAAAGCTGACAACATACGTTGTCGTAAAGTATAGTATAGTAAAGTAATTTAATAGCAAAATGTCTATATCTGTTCTGGGTTCTTAACTTAACCAAACCTCTTGTTTTATTGAAATTGAATTCGCAATTAGTTCATATAGTCCTCAACCATTGGCGCAGGCTCGAATTGTGTCATATCAATTTGCAAAAGGGTAATGTATTGCATCTTATCAATTCGTATCTCTATTTTGGCTGGTAACTGTAAACTGAGGCTATGCAATTACTTACGTAGTTTATTAGTTCTACGTATAGGTGAGCGATACAGCGCCTTACTTGCGTGTATATTTAACTCTATATTCGTTCATCTGTTCAAAATCAATGACCACTCAATCTGTATTTCAGACAGCTAGCAAAATACAATGACGTAATCATGCCTCATACTTCGAAAAGGCAACTTGACTTGAATTGTGACTTGACTCGTGACTTGACTTGACTTGACTCGACTTGACTCGAGTCACCCCCGAAAATCGACTGACTTGACTTGACTCGAGTCACATTCGAAAAACGATTGACTTGACTTGACTCGAGTCAAAATCTGCAATGACTCGAATTGACTCGTGACTCGAAGGTAGTGACTTGATCCCAACACTGCTACATACATACGGATCCATTTTCGGATGGAAGCATCATGAAATCTTTGACTTCTTGCCGGACTTTTTCAAATTTTATTTCAACCAATCTCATGCTGTTGGCGAATTCCTTTGTTTCCGTATTCTCGGCGTAGTTCGAAATAATATCTCTAGTAATTTTCTTCAATTCGTTTCGATGACACACAACTCCTTTCATTGCTTCACGCACTTCCTCTTTACTTGCGAATAGCGCTACGGCAGTCTCAGTTGCACCAAAACATCTTTCAACTTCTCCTTTCGTTTCACGGAACTGACGTTCAAGTTCAACCAATCTCTGATCGAATCCATGGAAAGTGCCGTCACTACTGGTTGGAACATCAGAACCCACTGACTTGCTCTTCGCGGGGCTCTGGTCCACAATTTTTTTCTTGACACTTCCACGTTCATCTCCAACATTCTCTGGACTTGGAGGAACTGGGCAGTAAGCACTCTCTGACGTTGCCACAGTTTGACTTTGTACGGCTGAGCAGTCAGCTATCTCTGGCGTTGCTGCAGCTTCCATTACTTTCAACTTCTCCGACTTTCAACTTTGTAAATGGTAAAGTTTCTGACTGTAACGGTCGCTGCAACGACTTGTTGCAAGACACGCTGGTACAGTGCTTGATTGGAGTCGACGCTACAGCTACAGTTCCCGTTGTACGCACTGGTCGACTGACCAATGACCGCTCTGAGTATACTCTTGAAATCCTGATCACACACGCAGATCAAAGGAGCTTTCTTTAATAGCACAGAACAGCCAAATAGTAGTAATTAGTGGTCAAAAACTTGTAGATTTACCAGGATCAAATCATACTGCAATATATTAACGAATACAGAAAGAACAAAGTTAGATGTATCTAATTGTCTGTATACGACTTTGTGACTTAAGCGCGAGCCCGCCCGCTACGGCGCTACACTGGCGATCTCTGATCTCTCAAAGCACGTGCTTCGCAGACTACTTTATCGATATAAGATTAAGGTCGTGGGAAATGAGGTTAGTTGCAGGGATGCGCGGGAAGATTATTGGCACCCTGCTGGGACAGCTGTTACAGCCCCTGTTTAAAACATGTTTGTTATTGTTTTTTTTTTAGCCACGACAACACGAAACTTCAATTGTGACGTCACATTGGATTTACAATGACGATGGACAATATAGGGTAAATATGGCTCCTTAGACGAAAAGAGCTTCCGATCACTGTTATAAACTGACCAAAAATGTCTTCCAGGACTACATCGTTATGCAGCATTCTTACGTCGGCGGTCATCAGCATCAGAACACCCATTCCGTACCAATGATATATATCTACGTGCAAAAACTGTTGAACCGACGACGACTTCTGTGGTTCCAGCCACCTCACATCGTATACGAGTACTATTTTGGGTGCAAATAGTCCGTAGGCTCATACTACATGGTTTTTTGGAGGTATTTACACAATTATGGCATAATTAGACGACGTTTGAAAAAAATCATTTAAAAAAAGGCATTTGTTTAAAACGCAGTTTAAAATATGTTTTAAACAAAGTGTTTTAAAACACCGTTTGTTTCAAATGCGACCCTAATACCAATGCTGCATATCGAGCGATGCCCCAGTTGCGCTATGACGCACGGACTCTGGATATATGAGGAAGAAAACAGATTACCTTGATCAAACAGCGTTGAAAATATTAGATATATATATATTTACACATATAATACGAATATACAATGACTGAAAGTCTTGCTAAGTATCGCTTGCGGCTTGATACGCGTCGACACGATTTGAAAAATAATCTTCCCCTATCAGCATCAATTCGTATACTTTTGACTCATCATTACTCAGGAAATCGCAACTTCGATGATGAATTTGCTGCCGAAGATAATGAAAAAGCATTGTTCCCTCACGTGCATTACGCACGCAGAGTTTCTCCCAAGTAGACTTACGTGAACAATGAACAGGTTACAGGAGGGATGTGTGCGAGCACGATCAACTCTGCTGTCATGTATAAAAAGAGATCTGCATATTGTGGCAACTCCTCTTAATCTAACCATTCGATAGTGAGGTAGGTAGTGCAGGTAGTGTAGGCGTCAATAAGAGCAAAGCAGTGGTTTGGAAATGGTTGGTTGTAATTCTGATTATCAGTAATTGAATCTGCCGTAGGGATTTCTAGAATTTATAGAAATCCCTGATCTACCGTAACGATCACCCTGTTTCATTTGGCTGTGTGGAGTGAAAACATATCTTGAATCGCCTCGAAATAAGCACGGACATCTTGTGATTATAATCATCTCAACCGATATTCAAATGATTATACTGGACTCCAGAGAAGGGGTTCTCAACCAGTGGGCAATGGCCCGCAAGGTTATTTTGAGGTGCGCCGCAGAGTATAGGGATGTTGTGAACGTGAGGTTCACGTTATTCGCGTTCTGTGTGTGAACCTCTGAAATTTTGAGGTTCGCATTCACAAACGAACCTTGGTAGGTTTTGTACTGTGAACTTTTTTGACGTATTACAATTTTCACGTCACTATAACGACTTCGGCTGCAATTCTTTTCATTTCAACTTCCGACCACTCCCCGCATGGTGCCGGCCGCATGAAATGAAATTCAACACTGAGCGACCTTGCTAATTTCAAAAAATACTTTCTCGAAAGTTTGTTCTTAATTGACTTTGTGGAATTATTATAGCATTTGATTGTCCCGTGCAGAGTTGATACATTAGGTGATGTCTAAAAAGTCAGCATGTACTACAACATTGTGACATAATATGGCCTCAGTCGTTGCTAGATCATGTACTTTACGGAAATGTAGGGTTGGAATTAGCAATATAGGTTAACGTTCACACAGAACCTTTCAAAAAGATTCACGTTCACACGAACCAGAACCTGTCAGAGGTTCGCACCATCTCTACCGCAGAGCTATATGGAAAATTGTAGATTCAGTGAAAGTTCAGTTATATTTGTTATGTTATATTGCTTCGTTGTATTGCGAAATCGTAGTAATTGAGCACTTGACCATTTACATTGCATTGCCAACTTTACAGTTTTTAAGTCTACAATTTATACTAGAAGAATGATGCAGCTCAGTAGCGCTATGTTTTATCTGGAAATCGGTCTTGGTGTGATTCCATTATATTTATTCCTCGTGCAATGGATATATTGCATTCGAAAACGTTTGCTGTGCGTGAGAAGCACATCTACAAAAAGAAAAGTGGACATACTTATTACATTGACCGCAACAATGGGCCTTCTCGCCGTAATTGTGGATTCTGTATCTATCTATCTTCGTGTTAACAAAATTTTAATGCCTTCAACGAAACGTATTTTGAGTGGCGCACTGATTATGTTTTTCGCCGCTACGTTGCTTCTGGTGTATTCGGTCATATGGCTGCGTCAGCGAACGTTTTACAGGAATGCAGCGCTAACCCATTTGACGAATAAGTGTACACGATTCACCAGCAAATATATCATACTCGCAATTATAATAACGGGCTGCGTAATATCGATTGTTCTTGGCTATGTCACACTCATACACTCTTGCAGTAAACAGTGTGAATTGATTCTGCATTTGGTGAGCTTAATTTCGTTAATGCTTACATCCCAAATCTCACTTTTATGCCTTTTCATCTATCCGCTACTGAAACACCACAAGCTACATACCGTTACCGACCAGAGATATGTAACTCTAATCAAAAGAATATGTATCCTTACTGCAATTTGCCTGATCACCGATGTCGTCGCTGTGGCAGTGGGCGTCACATTGAACGAAAATATTCCTCGGCTTGTGCTTGTCAGCGTCAATACGCTTTGCGTTATGCTTTCAATGCGGGACTGGAAATACAGAATCTTTCCCTGTGTGGTATCGCCAGCAAAAGACAAGATACCAAACGAAAGCGTGGCGTCTACATTCAACGAGTCTGAGGTATAAAGGCACCATGGATATTGGATATCTAGTTTACGGCTGCCATATTTTTGTGGATCAAATTCCGGACACTCTATAGCGGACATTTCAAAATGAGGTATGACACCTTTGTCTGTCAATATGACGTCAAACTAGCAAATCTTTGCCTATCGACCAGGGGTAGTCACGATCTGGATCAGAAGCCGAGAGGGGTTGGTTACTATATGTATCTGGTTTATATTTGACCCGCTCTCCGCCCACATTATCATTAGCGGTAGAGCTAGTGGAGGATATGGTCGTTTCGAAAATGCAAGGAACATAATTGTACAATGTACATCGTAAAGTCATATATTAATGTCACACGGATAAGACCATTTTTGAGCCAAAATGCCGGTCCGCACCAGCAGGTTGCACATGCGCTGGTTTTCAACCATTTTTGGTCGCGACTCCATTTCCAATTTTGAAATGTTTCGTGGCGCAGCACCATTGCTCAGACTTACTCACGACCTATTTTGAAAGCCGATTACGTTCAACTTCTTCGCGAACCCCAAAACAAAGGCAAACGACCCTCAGGTTTAGAACCAATATCTTTGACTAAAGCATCTAAATAGCCTTGACCGACTCTATAGGAATATATCTTTCTCTTATAATTTAAATACAATTAGACTTATTTCAGTAAATGCTGGTTATTTTTATTTATTTAAGATTGCATATTTTCGAGGACAGTGGTCCCCATATTACAATCAACGAATGTGACAGTAGATCGCGCGCAGCGCCAAGAAAAATTTCAAGTGCAATAAATCAATCAATAAATGACGTTGATTTCCGAAAAGAAATTGATCCTATTTCAAAACATCAAAATTCTGGACTTTTGGGCATTTAGAATTTCCTTCCAGACGCAGTTTTAACAGTGAAATTGCGGACATCTCCGGAAAATTCCGGACGTATGGCAACCCTAATCTAGTTCTATATATGTCCGAGAAGGTGCCAATGTGAGGAAATAATCCAGATTATAGTCATGGTCAATACCGTGCGTATATTCAAAGGTCACTCGTTACGAAACAATTAATTCACAGCGGTTGCGCACCAGCACGGACTTTATTTTGGTAGATCGTGAGTAACGCATCTGAATGATACATGAAAGAATCGGATCCTTGTCGAACCATAGTGTCCTGCAGTAGTGTAGTGACAACCGAATCGCACGGCTCCCTGAGATCGGGTCACGTCATTCTCTCCATTTGAACAAGGAAATTTACCGCACTATTAAGACTGGCTTGCCGAACGCAAATTTGATAATATTCGTATCGATACTGATAACTAAAATATAAACTTTATTCTGCTACTGGCCCTGAAACCTATGGAGTAACGAAGCTCGGCATTGTAACGCAATAACGTCATCTGGAATACCGATGTGTCGCTCAGTAGCAAGTATAACACTCGCTTCGCTTTCAGCAGCGATATTCTTCATTCATCTCCGTCCGGGTAAGATTAAACAACTCTCGCAAAATCGATAATTTATTATTATCCACAACCACATTAAAAAACTATTTCTCTAGCCACAAAAAATTGCCCCTTACCATGACCAGCTGCGATGCCCCTTCTAGCGTCATGTTCGTGTATTCAAGTTGGCATCGTTTGACTCATATTTTCATAGAACTAATAATTAGTGCCAATCATTATTTCGTCCTCATTATATCCTGTGTTCTGTGATCTACTGACCCTTGTTTATCTGCACTCTGGATAGTGATAGTATAGTAGTCACTCTATAGTCGCTTGTGTTATAGTAATTCTGCAGTTGAAGACTAATACATTGGATTCTTATTGGAGTTCGCCTGATATATTTATCGTTCTGCCAAGACCTGGAAAGTAACAATCGGGCTAACGTTTGACAACTAGAAACTAAAATACTATACCGATCGACTATAAAAGACGAATCAGAATCAAGCACTTCAAAGCCCCATGCGTATCGACAAGGCACAAATAAAAAAAGAACACATATGGCACACTTTGTCGTCCTATATCGAGGACTACAACTTTTCGACTCTATCCGATAGCCACTGCGAGATGGAGTCGATATTTTCCGCCAACCGCGCGATGTTCAAGTCAATTCGCAGCAATGCGTTCTTTCTGCCGGCGGTGCCGGCGCCACCATCCGGATATTTCGCAATAAATTCTTCGACCTAAAATTCACGTGATCTCTTACAATTTTTTATTATACGATTGTAGCCGGGATAGATAGATCACTTATTAAATTCGTCTGAGCAGGAAAACCAGGAAGAGACGGTACGACCGGATGTACCACTAGTGAATCCTTTCACTAAAACATTGTATATCAAGAATCGTATCACAAAATATGATATTATTATTTCGTGGATTGATCTGCATGGGAACATCATTGCACTATACAGCGATCCAAGAGTGCAAGCGTAGCCATAGCTTGAGAATCTGTAGGAAATGGTAAAAATTCTAACTATACCGATCAACGCCGCCTTACGAGTCCCAGCCCTAGTGTTTGTTTTGAGGCATTTAATCAATCAATCAATCAATCAATCAATCAATCAATCAATCAGGTTTGTTAATATTTTCATCGTTTCAAAACATCACAAGACTGCGATACAATGAAAAGATAGGAAGGTGACGAAACAACTTGGAGTAGCCTTTAGGATCATGGTGTTTGTCGCCTACTATGGTCATTTAACACCAGGCCAATTTTCTTGATTTTATTCCGTATCTGCCGACTTGTAGCACGGCCCACTTCCAGGCTTGTATAAGACACCACTCGCACGGATGATATGGAGAGGAGGAGTCTAGATAAACCTCCAACACTAGAACTAATGCAAAATGAATGGTTACATTGAAAAATTGATGCAATCTTCGAAAATATAGTCATCAGTTACTGTGGTGGCTATTTAAAGTGCTTGTTATGTAGGGCTACCAACTACCATATTTTGGAATCCGGAAAGGAGGACACTTTTTAAAAATCATAAAAGTTAGCTTACCGAAATTGAAAACAGCCGATTTGGAAATATTTACTGGAAATTTTGTTGTGTTGACTAAAAAAAGGCCATCACTTCGACTCGACTCTCGCATTACCCAATTTTTACGATACTTCTATCCCCAATTTTCACGACACTTCTATGCTCTTGACTAAAAAAAGGTTATCACTTTGACTCGACTCCCGAATTATCCGCATTTTTATGTTACTTTTTTTGACTATAAAAAGGTCCTCACTCTGATTCAACGCCCGAATGACCCGCTCGAACGTCCGCATTACCTATTTCGCGTCATTTATGCCGATTTTAAATTGTCTCTGTTCATTAACCTTGCTGTAAAAGCTGTGAAGGAGGCTGAATTGCCAAAATGGAGGACTTTTAGGCGCTCTCGGAGGACATTTTCTATTTCCTGAAAAAGGAGGACATATGATAACCCTATTGTTATGAATCTCTCACACATAAAAGGGATGCAAACATATCCTAAAGCTATTATTTCTGCTTTTGAAAATACAAAGTAGTTTTTCCTACAAAACTGTTGAAGTAGAAGTGGAAATAGTTTAGATAATCACGTTAGTGAGTAGCACGATTAAGCAAAACCTACTTGGGGATTTCTGAAAAGTAGAAGTACTTTGTCACAGCACTTCTAAAGTCACTAGTCCACACGGGACGTGAGACTACGTGTCGGCAACAGTGATACAGCATCGCAATATCATACCTCCCATTTCTGGACTTGAGTGTTGTAACCGTAGACGATGTTCGGTATAAGGCGCCCAAGATACATATTCTCCAAGCGAAATCTTCAAAGCAAATCAATCAATTCATCAACATCACCAACACTAAAACTCTACGATTCCTGAAGTAGCAAGTCACTTCCTTCGCAACCAAGATCTATTTCTCAAAGGATTTGGACAACTAGATAATTCAAATTGTATAATTGGAGCGAAATGCCCGCAATCTTATTACAACACACAACAGTGCCTTGTGAGGCATTGTGCCCCACGACAATGACATTTTGCAACAGTTTAATGCATTTTTCAGGTCGTCTACCTCTAGCACTTTATCTTCCAGGAATCAGTGTCTCTCCTTTTTATGCGCTGGTAATCTAATTCTAATCTATGAAATATTTATATGCTCTACTTTTAATTCAAATTTCTGATTCTACTGAAAATGCTACAGGAGAACTGTGTTTTACGAAACGATCCATGCTTGCGGTACAGAATTTGACAAAGACAAGATCATGTTTCGAGAATCAACCCTGATTTGATATGAACTGAGGTTGATTTTTTTATTGTATTTCTTTCTAATCCGGAAATTAATTCAATTTCCAAGTTTTTGCGAATTCTGGGTGGGTAGAATTGCGTAGCTATAATACTAATTCTAATACATTTTGGAGAAGCTGAAAATTTTCTCGTGGTCCAATTCTACTTACAACAGACAAACCACGTTTTTCCGGGCTGAGTCTAAAAATCAATATGACTATACTCACACCATCAGCCACGCTCCCGTAAAATGCCGCGTTTGAATTATAACAACGATTTTAAGAAGTCCATATTACATTAGTCACCACGAGTATTATGGCATGTAATGAAAATTACACGTTCACAGAGTTCAAGGTGAGATATTCTATCTACAGAAGAACAAACTACCTTTTGACCAAGTATTCCCAATTGAGTCGAACCCAGGACCACGCCATTTGATTGCCGACATCGGAATAGGAAATGTAAATGATACACGTGAAGAAGTCTTGTTCTTTGATGACGGCGGGATCCTTTGTATATTCAAGAAGTCTGCGGAACGGAAATCCTCATTTTAAGCAACCTTAGTATTTGCGGTAAAAGCGCCATAAGGCTCTATCAAAATCAAGCCTGATACGTAACTGCTCGCACATAAGAAGCTGGTCACTCCTGGAAACGAAATTTCTAGTACAATGTAGCCTACAAGGCCTACATGCAGCAAGAAGTGGTGGTCCAAGTAGTCACAGTTGGTACTCAATTCGCAGTAGAACGTCATAAATGTCTGCTCGAGTACAAGTTGAGATTTATAAGACTTGAAAAAGCGATATCAAGTGTAAGTATAGAAATGAAGATATGAAAAGTACTCGAGTATGTAGTTTCGAAAATTAGATTTGGTCAAGGGTAGCATACATTTAGCGGCGGATGGGAGATTTTTACTTCAGAAATCGAAACCTTAGCGACTAACGCAATAATGACACTATAGAAATAGAACTTTGATACAGTGATACAAACGCAACATCGCCAAGTTTTTATCACGATTCTACACAGAAGTACGATGAGGCAAACATGGCGCAAAACTTTGTACTTTACCAGAGTTATAAAATAGTAAAAAGTAAGCAGTTTTTCCTTGAAAACTGTCAAGTAAAAGTGGAAGTATGTGTAATCGAAAAACATAACCAGTAACCACTTCAGAAAGTAGCCTACTTCATTGCTGACCAGTGACCACCTCTGATAGTATGTTATCTTGCAATGTTTGTGGTTTAACGGTGTAAAATCCAAATTACATTCTACCGTTCTTAGGTCTAATGTGTATCTCCTCTAAAGAACGGCATTTTGCATGACGTAAGTGCGTCCTTATTAATTACGGTATATGAAATCATACACCGCACGCCTAAAGTCGTGACCAGTGTATGATTGAAAGCGTCAATCAACAAGCTTCGGGCCGCTACCTACCTGTCTATCAATTCTACATTGGTAGTCGCCGCAAGAGCTCGAAGCAGATCGCCCTTTTCACCAGCGACAGTCTCGTTTAAATATTGCTGTAGTACATATTCCCAATCATCCACACTTCCCTCCTTAATACCGTATCTGTACACCATGCCCCGAATGTCAGGATGAATACTGAAAAAAACAAAATAAAATATGCGGGGTTGTAAAATCTTCCCATGTGAAAAAATATAAACCAGAGCAATGCAATACCAATGTCTCATCGATAACGCGGGACCAGCCACTCAAATTCGAGCGGACGTAGTTATTGGCCAGAGAAGTCATCGTTCGTACTCCAGGAAAAATAGTAGTACGATCAATCTCCATACAATTACAAGTCGAGGCAGCAATTTCCAAGACATGTCAAGATTAAGTCACGGGAAAGTAGAAAATGAAATGTCTGAAACTCAGGCAGTTTTAAGACAGTAGATATGGCTGGGGATCGCATACTCTTAGCAGTTATTGGAAACTGTAAGATTTATCTTTACAACTATCGCAAACTGACCAATGACATTAAAAATATGTACAGTCTTATAAAATCTATTCATCAATTACTGTGATGGCCAATGTTCCCTCTAAGCTGCTTGCGCACGTGCGCAAATGCGCAGTGCTGACACGGTCTCTGCGCACACAAAATCCAAGTTGCGCACAAAAAAATCCGAAGTGATGACCTTTTTTTAGTCGTTACGCACTGTTGTCCGAGGGTCTGCGCAGTGAGTTGGTGATTGTGCGCAGACTCGTCAAAAATTAGAGGGTACATTGGTGATGGCTATTCATGCTGTTCTTGATACAATTTCACTCATAAGACTGATGCCAACAAAACTACTTTCTACTTCAAAAATCCAAAGTGTCAAAGTAAGTAATTTGAAATTCAAGGAATGTTTTATGGGTATGCTTTGGCTATTCGGGTTGCCACTTCGCTGATGTTAGACCAGAAAATGTCTTCGTATGTATGAGAATCTAAAAATCCTGAGACGATACTCACAAAGCCATATCGTTTCTCCATTGTCGAAACAGTTCAGTATCATTGGATAACGCGTCTTCATCGCCGAAGCTGAGTGCATGACTTAAAACTATCCGTCTCAGACGCCTAAAAATATTATCTCGTAACATGCAATTCATACAAACGTTTCTGATAGTCTCATGCAGTTTGTATGCCTCGCAGTAAAACGTTCGACCATTCTGTAACTATTATGCGTACGCGGGCGTTCGATTGACTGACCTCACCTTTATCTTTACTGTATCACATTTATAGAAGTATATTGAATTGATAAAAGGGCTAATAAACCGACACTAAAACTAAACGGCCTGAGAATCTGTGCAATGCCTGCTAGACAGGCATCTCCAACGATTCATTGCTGTTTAGGAGTGCACAGATGGATAAGATTACACGATCGATCATAGTACGATAAATATCAGTATAACAACGGCAAACAATAACCCTCACTTTTCTTCAAGCGATCCTTGCGTTGCGTCCCACCCAAGCTTGTCCACCATCGGTTTCGATTTACTCAGAAAGTATGTCTGTAATACGACCAAAACTATGTTTAAACACTTCCTAACTATGACACGCAGGCTTGATTCTAGCACTATATCCATAACTATAATTGCTTCAAGATCCAAACAGTTATTGCGTTCGTGTCACTTATCATGTCGAGAATGTTACAAACATAAAATGAGCAACAAAAGCCTCATATCGCATGCAAATCAGAAGGCACAAGGCGTCAGATGAAAATAAGTTGATGAACTCGTGAAAATAACTCCTTTTTCCTCTACGTGTGGTAGCTTTTTGGCCTATCCTGTAAATCTACAGTTTCGCGTGTACCAGCGTAAATTTTGTACCATTGAACAACAGCAATAACAACCTTGTAATTGGTTTCGACATTCTCGACGCCATTAATCATGTTTTCAATCTTCGACGAGCCAGAGGCAAAAGCACTCCAAACAAAATAGCTTTCTTCCCTATCCAGATATTGAGTGATGTCGAGTGCTTGGAGATAGGAGATGTGTTCGGCTCTGCAAGACAATATATATCATCATCAAGTAGTTCAGTTCAATTAATTAATGATTTCATCAAATCAAAACACCATAAGATTATGATAAAATCAAAAGAGAAGAAGTCAAAATGACTTGTAATAGACTTTCAATCAAACGCAAATTTTCACCTTAGCGTGGGATGGGATCTAGTATAAGAGCAGCAATGGAGAATGTAAAGACCAACAAACATGCTTAAACATCTTTATAAATTGGTCCTTGTTTAAAACATGTGTTTTTTAGCCATGGCGTCACGAATG
>ATSW01015569.1:0-16256 GCA_000444245.1 Botryllus schlosseri | reverse complement strand
CGGCTCCGGGGCTCCGGCTCCGGGCTCCGGCTCCGGCTCCAAAGCCCTGGTCAAAACCGTTTCGTTTCGCGCCAAAACTAGATTCCGCGTCCGGCACTGGTGCACGCCGGACTATTTGAAGATTCCATACTCATCAAGTATACCGTGACAGTTTATCTGTCAAGTAATCGGAAGTCTGCGGTTCTTGTTATTTGCCATAATATCAATGTTGTTGTTAGGAATGTTATCGTATTGTCGAGGGCGCGGCGATCAAAGGACCTGGCGTTTCGTCTATTTATATTCATCCGAAATTACTATATTTCTACCCGGGGTGGCGCAACATTTTCGATTAGCGGGGCAGATATAAATAACGCGATTAAACCGCGACCCGAACATATGCGAACACAGCGCGGCAGAATCATATGGATAAAATTAGATATCGATCCCTACGAACAACTACGAACACATGTAGCGGAATTGCGCGAACTGCGAAAGAAATAGTCCAGTTGTTAAATAAATTTTGTTAGTTGGTCAGCATAGGCACATTTTATAGTGAATCTAGTGTTTTAGTCACTTCTCTTAGCCCGATGAGGTTAGCTCAAACGTGCCACGCTATAAGTACAATTGTAACCGCCTGACCTTTGAACTACGTGTGGCAAGACCACCCAGGCATGCAGCAAGGGTAAAAAAAGGGTATTTGGGTGCCGAGATGTAGTTCTGTGCGTGGGCTGTCGCGCTGTGCGTTCTCATGTACCGAAACCTACATTACAGGAACGATCTTAACTGAGAATTACACGGAACCGCGCTAAAATTCGTATATATTGACAAATTCTTGAACCTGGACGATTTTTTTTGTGGAAAAATCTGTTCTAAATAGATGCTACGCTATAGAACCACCCAGAAAACAATTTCAAACGAACGCAACCACAAACTTGCAACTGCTAACCACCGCTAGAGGTTCATGTCGTGTGGGGCTCGCAAAGATCCATCACAAATGGCCCGCGTGACATTCGATGCCAGAGGTAATCCCATCGTTGGTTAATGATTTCGCGCAGCAAATTTGATTCCCGCATTCACAAATCAATATGAGCGTGACTTCCGGCTGAAAATATGCGGATTGTGATGATCTCNCGTCGTCGACTATCCGCCAACAGGGATTGCGTCGAAGTAGCTGAGTTAGTTGTAACGTGGTTGGTTATATTCGTAGAAAGATAGCGAAGAATTTGCAGGGTTGGAACATTACTGATTTCAGATTATGCTGGGATGTTGCGACGTGGTTAGCTTGTAGAAAAATACCGAATAATTTGCCGTGATTTTGATATAGCGCACTTGATTTTTCTGGATGGACACCCTTTTCGGTTCGTCAGTGGGGAATCGTGCATAGCGCATGTTTTGCCTGAAGCAAAATGGATTTGTTGTTCATCAGTCCATGAACCACAAACGGCCGTGATAATCCATTCCGCGGTTTGGCGCTGTGGTACACGACCAGCAAGAGAGTCTGCTTTCTCTCATTGTGGGAATCAAAATGCACGATGCAGAACGTTACCGAAATTAGTTGTAACACTTTATATAGCGATGAAAAAGGATATGTGCTTTCGCTGTACCGGCAATGCGCTTATTATAATATCGGACTNTGCGATTATACAATATTCCACAGCAGTATTCCACAATATTCTCCTTTGTCCGCCATTTGAGATCAATGACCGTTGATTTGCGTTTAATATGAACAATTCAAAGTTAAATTCAATAGATTCATTCAACTATACTCTTCGGAGAGGNTTCGTTATGTCCATAATCTAATATCAATATAATTGATTCGAGTGGAGTCATGAGGTCGATATTCTCTAGCGTCGAAATTATACGCTTCCTCCCCCTATAAGATAGCTACATCTTGTCAAAAAATGTTATCGTTTCGATACTGTCTTCCCACTGTGGAAGCCTTGAAACCTCCCGGTAGTGCCACAACAGCCAAAACTTGTAGCACAAAGAAACGCATGTTCGGTGTGCCTTGAAAGGTTCAGGTTCGTGTAAACGCGAGCCTTTTTTGAAAGGTTCTTTGTGAACTCGAACGTGAACCTATGACGTCACGTCATCTTGCAAATTCCAACCCTACATTTCAGATTTCAGTGAAACGACATATTAACGTACAATCGTACATTGTACACGATACCTGCTACAATTCTGAAATACACGCGAAATGACTTTTTTAATTTCGCCAAACGTATCAACCGTAGTAATCAAATGCTCTAATCATCCCGCAACATTTCGGTGAGGGGAAATATAAGCTTACGCCTTAACTGTCTAGGCCAGACCGGACATTGTACTCGGCGTCTGACTACTGCTACATTGATCTTGAACAGAGTGTAAAACTGGTTTCTAGGGATGGTGTGAACCTCTGAAAGGCTCAGGTTCGTGTGAACGCGAACGTGAACTTATGACGTCATATTGCTAATTCCAACTCTGCATTTCAGCGAAGTGATATATTAATGAACATTGCATACGATACCTAGAGACGACTCTGTTCACATTATGCCACAACGCTGACTTTTTAAACGACGCCAAATGTATTAACTGGAGCAATCGAATGATCGAACTCATTTCACTCTTGAGATTGGGTGATTGCGGGTCAAGCTCATGGCAGAGAGTCACTAAATATTCACAAACGGAAAGCTGGATATTTCGAGCAAACTTATAACAAAGCAAGTAAATCTTTTGAGATTGGCAAGGTGCATGCTCGTTTACTGTTCATTTTTTATGCTGCCAGCACCATGCATAGAGCGGCTCAAGGTTGAAATGCAAAGAATTTCAACCAAGGATGTTATCATAACGTGGGGCGAAACATTGTAATATTTGAAAAAAGCACACAGTGCAGAACCTATCAAGGTTCGTTTGCGAATGTGAACCTCTGATTTTCTGATGTTTACACACAGAACAGTGGTTTCTATACTTGCTACCGATATTACAATACCCCATAAACAAGTTGTACGGTACAGCCAACATCCCGATCGCACAGATTTGGGTTTTATGGTACAGTAGACATATCAAATCAAGATGGATCTCGTACGCCTGCTAGATTTTTTACATTAGACAACGATGTATTCTTTATATCAATTTCATTGAATGGCTGAAGATGCATCATTCCCTGACTACCGAACGTGTAGCAGTAGTTATTTCGTTCTTGGTGTTGTGTGATTGCGGGTCAAGCTCACAGCATAGAGCCACCAAATACTCACAAGCGGAAAGCTGAATATTTAGAGCAAACTTTTGTAACAACGCATGTAACATTTTAAAGATCGGCAAGGTGCATGTCGCTAAGTGTTGATTTTTTTTACGCTGCCAGTGCCATGCATAGAGTGGCCCTGAGTTAAAATGCAACGAGTTTCAACCAATGATGTTGTAATAGCGTGAAGATTGTAATATATTTGCCCAGTCCAAGTCTGTCAACCAAGTGTGGTACCTGATAGACTTATTCGTAATCGAAATGTCTTAAGAGGACTTCCCACTCCCCATGTGATTCCTGAACTTTTCAAGCTCCGATATCTTACTAAATCGGTATAGTAAGGAGAGAATTCGGTACATCTCTGACACCTGACTTTTCTATTTGCGAATCTGACTTCACGGCCCATAATCAACATAAGACCGCCCGACGTTTTACCTATCGGGTCTGTAACCAGTCACCTTAGATACCGCTGAGATACCCGGTGATGTGCAGTGTGCACTCTACAGGAATATATTGTAGCAACCGCGCTCCGCGCGCCTAATACGTGCGGAAGATAGAGCGAGAGAGCCTTTATCCTTATCATAACACACTGTTCAAAGGGTCATTATCTACCTCGGTAATACGCGTTTAGGGAGATTTTACTTATACAGATACACGGGACAAGGCTACACGGGACAAGGCTTGTCGACCAGAATTAAACAATTACTAGTGCCGGTATATTGAACGGTTAGCACATGTAGAAATTGAGTTACACAACGGGTTTTTTCATATCCTAGATCAGTGGTTGTCAACCTTTTCGACCGACACGTACCCTCGCGGACCCCCTCAAGTTTTGGTTCAAATTTAGTTCAATTATGGCGCGACTTTCAACTGTCTTCTGCAAATATGAACTGTATATAGGCTTGTAATAAATAGCAACAAAATGACTTTTCTTGAAAATAACATCATACTAGTTATGTAGCAATTGGGTGGACATTTCTTATTTCAAAGCTAATTTTGCAGCTGTAATTCTTGAAGTACGTGGTCTTGAAAGTCCGCGTCATCGAGTTGATATGAACGAGTGCCGAAAATCCATTTCCTTGAAGATAGATGGAGGCTAATGTAATTTTAAAGCGTAACTCGCCCAACGACACTTTTGGTGTGATCGCAAGATTTATGGCACCAAAATGAAGAAACGAACATATCACGTCCAACCTAGCCATTTTTATCAGCATCTCATCTCGAAGTTATTCTGGAATAGTGGTTGTGTATATCACAGGATAAAATGGATTTCGTGGCGAGATTTCAATCCCTTCATTGGGACTAATTAGGGAAAATACTTCAGGAATTTTTATTTCGAGCGACTGTTCACTAATTTGATGACACTGACAACTTAAAATCGGAAAGGTTTCTCATACATTTCGAAGGTAGGCCTACTACGATTGATCTTACTATCTCCATATTTTTAATTTTACCACATACTCCAACAAAACGTCTCTAACAGCAATATGTTTGTATCAGTAGGTTATTGGCAATTTGGAAATTAAAATGAATTTGCACAGTAGGATATTTCATGTCATACGATTATTCTGATGATGGGAGTAATGAGGTTTTACCAGCTGTGGTGGAAAGCTGCCTAATGGTTTAACTAATTTGAAAAAATTACGAATTAGGCTATCAATCATTTTGCAAATTTAGAGGTTTCGTGGACCCCTTGGAATTGCTTCGCGGATCCCCGGTTGAGAACCACTGTCCTAGATTATGCTGTTCTTTGCAAAATCACACAATCGTGTATCCAGCCTTGTAAATATCAAATTGCAATTGTATGTTCGTTGTTGCACTTTGCGAGTGACGCAAGTTCAAGCTATATCAGACGCGTATCTCTAAGTGCCATGATCCCATAAGTAACGGCATATTTCTGATGGACACACAGGACTCAATACTGAACAGCGAACAGTTAGCGCTGTGGGTGTGTCGCTGCGTCGCGTTGTAGTTGGTGCGCCCTCTGCGCTACTCATACAACAGGAATGTACGTACACGTACGGCGTCTAATCAGCAGCGTTGCGTGTAGATACGAGCGATACCACGTGATATCGTACACCTTTCGAATGGATATCTTTTCTTGGAAATGTTGCTGGTATTGGTGGATGCCTTTCGTCCCCTTTCTAGGAATGTTGCGTTTTTTGTCATGAGTCATTAATGACTCGTGTTAGGATATCCCACGACCCTGGCTGCTATGGCATTACATTCAAATTTTAGGTTTGTAATTTTATACGGAAATTATGCGAACGAACCAGCGGGAAATTGGAGTTGCTGTACCAGACTTTTCGGCTGTGTCGTAATGTGGTGCTGGAACAGGTCCTCATACATGCACCCCATTTTACTGCGTTCTTTCCACGGAGTGAATATGATTGATAGATTCTACCACATCGTTTCGACTTCCAATCTTTTCGCTGCCCATAGCGCCGAATGTTGTGGCGTTTTTAACTGATGAAAATCGAAACTAACGAATTACGGTAGGCCTATCCAACAATTGACTATTCTACTGCATGACGTTGTGTAGGCCGTGGTGAAATGTAATTTAATCGATGTAAATTTGATGTAAATATGGATTAATATTAACTATGCGGATTGAGTAGAAAGGCTCTTGCCATGTTCTTATTTACGATCCAGATGTTTCTGCAATTACGAATTGTCAACGTAAACCTATCGCTATTCGCACAAGACATTCCGCGGGACAGTAAGATTTGGAAAAGTTTATGTTCTTACTCAGGCTGAATTATTTTGTGGAAATACTTGATTGGAATAAATCTGTGGAGTTGATTCAAGAGTGACAATGACGCACTCTAGGGATGCGGGTTATTCACTGTTCAGTGAATCGTAATAGAAATATGCAATGTTTACAACGTTACCGTTAAGTTATTAACTTCTTACGGTTTGGTTTATGCCTCAATTTGCTCAGGTGGCTCTATTCGATGCAATAAACCCGGTCCATAATATTTTTATTGTATACTCTGATCAGTGGTTTGTTTCCTATGTTTGATCGTAAATTGCAAAACTTATCAACCTTGTTTGCCGCGGTACGACGTACGTACGTACGAATGAACTCGTGCAGTGCACACTGCACAGCACAAGCTCCGATGGGCTTTCGCTTTTATCAGGCTACCCACCCCAGTCCGCGCAGAACAGCAAGTTCACGGGGGTATACCCGACGACACTGCACGACCCCGCTGTTAGGTAATAATGACGTCGGTGTTGATGCGTGCGTTGTTCTGGGCGACGCGTGTAATCTGCGGACCGTCTCAAAATTCTTTTCGTAGAATAGTCGTTCCACGCAGCCAGTTATGAAACAGAGCGTTACTCGAATGAAAGCAACTAATCCAATAGTATAATAGCGAGAGTATCCCGTTACTTTCAAAAACCTATTCATATGTACGCCCGTTTTTTCGCCGTTGTCTTTTGTGTGTCTACTATTCACATCCAAGCCTCGTCACGGCCCGACGCGTATTCAAAGTCAACCCCCGGCAAGATAGTTTGAGTTCGGCTGCCCCCGCGCGCGCGAGAGCCCTTTTAGAAACGAGAGGCAGTCTCCCGATAATGTATTCGACTCGCTCTGAGTTCGGCGGTACCTCGAGAGTTCAGCGGGCCAGTATGTTTGCATATTCGTAAATGATCTACCCAGCGCTCCGGTTCGTAGATTCCCTGCCTGTGAATTTAGGTAAAATCGTCGGGTGCAACAGACCGAGAGTATCTGTCACGCTGGGTAGGTTTTCGAGCAGCTACCTTTTCCTAGGCGTCTCTTCACTACGCGTATGCAAAACGGTAGCGCCGCCTGTCAACCAAGTGTAAGCGGTGTAGCTTACCGCAAACTTGAGGCTTGTTTACTGAAAATATCAGGCTGTCTTGAACGCGGAATTGGACTTGCAAATTCGCGACGTGTCAAAGATCAGATGAACTTCGTATATTGATACAGATATTGCACTTTCCGAAGGCAGGCCTAGCGAAAGCGTGTCGTTACTTCTAGACCAGCCTGCGGTGATAGTACGTTTTTAGTAGGTCAGCGACGAAAGTGTGGCGCAGGCAACCGCGCCGTCCAATAGACAAACAAGCTGCAGTTCATTCCTTGCGCATAAATCGCGTAGGTAAACATAGTAACTTGTTCTAATTTTCGTACAGAATTCGGTTTATATGTCTGGCCATCTGACGGACGGCACGAAACTGGCCACGCAGCAGGCGATGCACTCCCAGTACGTTCTGCAGCTATTGCAGCTCCAGCGACGCGCGGGCTTCCTCTGTGACATCACCATCAACATTCAGGAGAAGTCGTTCAAAGCACACAAACCTCTATTGGCGGCGTGCAGCCTATACTTCAGGTGAGACATCATGATATACTATCTTGTGACCAAATCGCGTCCGCGATAGCCTACAAATACATGAAGTTGTTTCAAGTGTACTTATATTTGAATAGTATTTCAGTGAATGATTCGTTCCAACTAGCACCATAAGTACTGGTGTTTCGGCTTGATAACAAGATCCTGAAATTGCAGAACTCGATGATAATGAGTCAGTTTTACTCTTGGTATAAATTTGCATAATGAGTTTCCAAGCTTCAGAGATGTTTCCATCTTGTGGTCATGAATGTTGACAGATTCCCACCTAGAAGAAAGTTATGTATTGGTAATATTCTATTAAGGCTAAATAACTAATTGTAGACATCTTGGAAACGGCCTGATTGGCATTTACTCTGGTTGTACATTACATAACCTAATATAGCATATCTACTTAGATGCATTCTCTTTTTCAAATATTCCTAATCTTTTCAATCTAATATATATACGAATTCAGTCAAGTGAAACTTTATATGTACATTCCATTGAGAAGGAAAGTAATCTGTCATTGTTAATTTAATGAATGCCTTTTCGATTGTTCGACAAGTGGAGGGATTGCGACACAGTGAAAGGGGTCTTTGTGGGTTCATCCACCAATAGGTAATCAATTTCTGCAGGACTACATCTGTAATTTTCTTCATTATTTCAACACATTATTCATTTGAATATATTCACATTCCTTCACGGGGTAGGATTGTGAATGCACCCATGATTGCTCAGCCATTGCAATTTGACGATTACTTTGAAGCCATAGCACTTAACTGTGGATATTGCCTCTTATATCCCTGTTACATTCCTTGTTGCTATGGTACGTTTCTCAGAGCTGAGGGGATTAGATATTTTCAAATCGGCATATATGTACGCATCAGGTGGTCGGTGCTGACTCGAGTTTGTTCCAAAATTACCATGAAATTCAATATCACTCTGAATTCTATATCCTGATGCAAATATAAGCAAAATCAAAACATTGATGTTCTTCAAGTATATCATCATCTCCAATAGAATACTGCAGGGGTAATTTGCTCTGATATCAGGGGACACGGCTTTGTGGGGTTGTGATTACCCTTAGCTTCTGTCCCCTGCCAGCAAAAATATACGGATCACTGCGCGATAGCAGGTAAGCAACCTTGCGCCTCACCCAAATTTCTTCTACAGAATATAATTGGATATTAACCATGATGGGCTTGACACATGTCATGCACAGTCAGCATGGAGCAGGCTTGTCCACCTGCTGAGAACGATGGTGTCAAGGTCTGCTTATCACAAATAGTGACCAGTTTAATAATTGACTAGTGGTGGGTCCATATTTTGCAAAGCTCATGTATGTTAAAGTTCGTTTTTTGGTTAGCGCTGGAAATTATCCATTTACCCGGGCTGCTCTGTATACATAGCACAGCGTCGTTTTCTTTATCCGCCAGTTGTCCACTCTTACATTGTAGGTAGACCTATTGAAGTTTGGATATTTGTGAAAAGTTGCGCATAATACATGTGTGCATGCTTTAGCGGTGAGACACAATGGCTGGGTGGATGACTCATTGACCACAACAGAAGGAACACTGTAGGTCATTGATACACTCTTTCAAGCCACTCTGGTTTACACAGTTAATCAATGAGAGGTGACAGGGGTTGGTGGATTATTCAAACTGGTCCGGATGGTAATAGCCAATCATCTACACAAATCCCACCAGGGCTTTTGTCCCCTTACTTTACTGGAAACCATTGTCTGCAGCCGATATCAATTGGGAAATGGGAATATGGTCTCATATTGATACAATACACCACACAGTGACCAATGAGACAGATACCATTATGCTTTCCGTGAATTATCATCAAGAATAGAAAACGTTTACAATAGTATAGGAGAAATTAACTACCTACACTCCGTGGTGCCTTATCTTATACAGTAGTTGGATTTACAAAGTGGGAACATAGAGAAATCTTGGTCGATTTGGAATTTTCATACCTCCCCAAAATTTCGAAATATGCTACTATCTCCCAAAACACATTAGCCTGGATTATGCCAATACGCTCATCCGATGTAACTCTTGCAATTATATAATCTGATACCAGAATTGTAGCTCTAGGCCCTCGGTAACATGGAAGCTGAGGCACTGCAGGTCATGGTAAAGCCAAATAAATAATTTTATATCACCACACGCACACCAGATCCTATATAAATTGCTTTCCGGTACCGACGGCCCCATTGATCAAGCAGTAGCCCTATACTAGGATGGCGTTGCGTCAATCATCATGGTTACATATCGTAATGATAAATCTGACAGGAGAGATAATTCACTCGTTGACCGTGTATGACCTAAACCTATGTGCAAATTTTATTTGCGGTAGTGAACTTGTACAATTACTCAGATTTGGATACTTCCACACTTAACTGAGGAACAGGCACAGATGTGAAGGGCAAGTTCGGCACTGGTGCAAGCGATCATGATCATTAATATATAGGTTTGTTATTTCCTGTGTATAATCAATCATTAATCAGATGGTCAATAAACCATTCCTTGCACCTGCCACATATACATGTAAGATGGCCACTGCAAAATAATATTCCTAGTTATCGGTTTCTTCAATATAGTATTTCAGAAATTTCTGAATTATACGCAGATTGTTGGCAATTTGCAATTTTGTCAAATTCCTCGTCAAACATTAATTAATACCACTAGTCATGTCAGGACTGTTGAGCAAACATATAGTAGGATAATCATCTTAGAGCTCTTCAATTATTATTCATGATCACATACATTAATTGCTGAAGATATTGAATAAATCCAGTTGCAATTGGTTGTTTATCAGATGACTCTGTCATACTGCACTAGAATTAAGCATGGCAGAAGAAATCGGTGCATTAGTGCTGGGTAAATGAGGAAAATTCTGTCATGGCGGTCTTGAAAGACGGTAGATATGCCCTGGACTCACCAATACGACGAGTGGCAGAAGTTGTTTTTATTATCAATTTCAGCACCCGTTCAAGTTCCGGTACACACTTTGTTTCCATAGCAGTAGTGTCTGAACGCAGAGATTGAAACTGACATTATTTTTGTAGCCATTTTATTACAATAGCGCAGTGCTATGACATGACGCAACGCAACAACGTCATAGGATCCTAATTATTTAATATATGGACTGCCTGCATGCAAACTAGGCCGTTAAGTCTGGAAATCATCAGGTCACGGAATGTGTTTCAGAAAAAATGGAAACCCGACATTACACCACCTGCATGCTCCGACTCCGCGAATCAATCGGATAATATCACCCAGCGAATTCTGCAGCAGCTGGCTGATGATACTGAATCTAAATTGCCAATTTCTAAGAATTATCGGGTCATTCAAATCCTCCTAAGAAACAGTAATCTTAAAAATTAAAAGCTAATAGCAATATTTTATTCATACGGTGCAGCGAGCATGCCTTATACTGAGGCCCATTGATTTCACATTCCTCGGACGCCCGGTGTCTAATTAGCTTACGGGATGGGATTGATTTTTGACACTCTCGCTAATGATACGTACGGATTGTGTGCTTTCAATGAACCCACATCAACGAGAGGTGTATATCGCGCAGGGCTCTCTTCGCCAAGTACGAGCATGCAAAGAGTTCGACATTGACTGTTGAAATGTTGAGCGCAAAAGGATTCGAAGTTCTGCTGGATTACATCTACTCGGGAAGTCTTGCGATCACGTCTGAGAATAGCGATCAAGTGCTGCACGCCGCCAATTGCCTGCAGGTAGGTGGCAAACTACGCTGTTTGCATTCGGCCTTCGCGGGGTAAGGGTCACTGTTGTCTATTGCAGATGACCAATGTTGTTGAAACTTGCCTGAATTTCGAGAGGTCGTCGTTCAAAGTCACAACGGGAGCTGGCGTCAATCCGAGGAGGCCCGACACGTTTGACTTGTCGATGGCCCTGCACGGTAGCGGGACCCCACAAAACACGCACGTTGCTAACCAACCTCAAAGCCAGGTGACAGATTCTTATTTTTATGGAAACTGCGAGTGATAACCTCGACCGAGACGGCTGTTATTAACAAGTCGATTGACTTTGTCACAGAGACATCTTCAGTATGCTAACTCCGAGAACGGTAACTTTAAACCGAACGACTTCTAATATCTGCAGGGTTGTAATGACTCGACTCGAGTCACGATTTTCTGACGACACAACTCGAGTCATTTTCTCAAAATACATAAATGACTCGACTTGGACTCGTCATTGCGCATAACTCGAACCAAGTCATATGACTCGAGGCTCAGACGTATATTATAATAGAAGTATATTATAAATGCAAACCATTCGATATCACCAGACAGAGTTATAAAAAGTGGTTTAACAAGACTTCTGACAACATTTAGCCAGCTGCGAGAAAGACTGATTTAATTGACCTTGAATCAAATACCCAATAGTAGATTAAATATAAATGCGAAAAGGCTTTGTATCGCACAGGTACACGCTGAACTACTAATAAAATACTTGAGCAACTATCTAGTTACATGCAACAGTCTGTTATCATCAGCCAAAATGGAAGATCGAATACGAAGCCTTCAGAATTTGAAACAAATTGTTATGGTACAATAGATACACTACCCATCTACACATCTGTGAGAATATAAACGCATTCGATATCATAAAAGAGGATTGGTAAAGGTGAGCCCTGCGCAATGTCAGCACTGAGTCATCTAAGAAACAGATACGTTGCTATTAATCTACTACTGATATTATATTTATCTACTACTGATATTAATCTACTACTGATATTAATCTACTACTGATCGTTAGGTTTGCGGCCAATTTATTTCTGATGTAACAATGGAGGACCAGTGAAAGGCACAGTAACTGTATGATTGGTTGCTTTCGCAAGTGTCACAGGCGTATCGCAAATAATCCGAACACACACATGATACAGTGATTTAGTCGACACCATTTACTTATTGGTGGCTTCAAAATGACTCGTAAATTTTGCTCCGAGTCGGTGAGTTAATCCACATTTCTGAAGCGCTAAGTGAAGTCATTTTTGCAAAGCGACTCAAATCAAGTCATACGAAAAAGTTGACTCGAGTCATGCCGACACTGCATAGAGCTCTGACGTTCCTGTAAATCTACACTGAAAAATTACATGTTTATTACATTTTAGGTACCCTATTATTACCTAGTGGTTCAAATTATTTTTTGAATTAAAATGTTGTGCTGGCAGAAAGAAATTGAGTTAGTGAAGGTCCACCTGCGTGAAGAACTTCAGCAACAGCAATAGCACTTTTTAGTAACATTTGAGAGCAATTGGTTCGATTTTAAAGGGGGCAGAGCATTTTATCAAACTTGTAATCCACCAACAGAAAGTTTAATGAAACTCCTAGTTCACAGCCATGGTTATGACAATTAGAACGGGGACATTGGTTCTGCCGTTATGGTGTAGCCGTAATTCGTAAGAAACTGATGCACATTGACTGTAAGCAACACAAGTCGGTTAATGACAGTGTAGCTAATCTGATTTACATACCCCTCCCCCACCCCACCCCCGGTACCGACGGCAGGTGGCTCGATTATGGGCTGCTTTCATTTCCACAGTATCAGTCGCAAGATTATTAGCTCCGCTACATTTTTATGCAGAGTTAGGTACCGTATTATTATTACCTAGTGGTTCGAATTATTTTCTGAATTAAAATGTTGGTGAAGGTCCACCTGCGTGAAGAACTTCAGCAACAGCAATAGCATGTTTTAGTAACATTTGAGAGCAATTGGTTCGATTTTAAACGGGACAGAGCATCTTAACAAACTTGCACTCCACCAACAGAAAGATCAACGAAACTCTTAGTTCACAGCCATAGTTATGACAATTAGAACTGGGAGATTGGTTCTGCCGGTATAGTGTAGCCGTGATTCGTAATAAACTGATGCACATTGACTGTAAGCAACACGAGTCGGTTGAATGACAGTGTAGCTATCTGATTTACATAACCCCCGGTATCGACGACAGGTGGCTCGATTTTGGGCTGCTTTCATATCCACAGTATCAGTCGCTAGATTATTAGCTCCGCTACCTTTTTATGCATAGTGGCAAGAAGATTTTGGTTAGATATCCATCCTTTTTCATTGCTGATAATGTTACGTTGTCGATTAAGAGACGAAAATGAAGGGGCGCAATGCTTCACGTACTCAAATCCGTCATTATTTCGGGTAATATAAAGGGTAATATTTTGTCAACAAGAACTATAGTTTGTATAACTGTTTTTGGAGTCTCGAAACCTCGACTAGCTACAGCAGTGGTTCTCAACCTTTTTTTAGACATGCCCCCCTCTATGATAGTGAGAAATTTCGCGCCGCCCTCATCTTCATATCACAATATCCAACGGAGATGCTAGCAACCCCAACAGATTGTTTGATGGTATGGAATTTTATGACTGTTGATGAGAGAATTCAAAAATATGATAATCGGTCAATATAATATAGAGAAAAACGCGTGAATTGGAGCTTAGAATCGGTCAATATATAGAGAAAAACGCTGTTGACCGCTTCTTTGCACCCCCTCCTTCAGATGCTTTCACGCCCCCCCCCGGTTGAGAACCACTGAGCTATAGTCAGCGTCAAAAACATGTTGCACAAGGCTACCAATATCAGAAATACAAAGTATTTAAGGAGGGTTTTTTTCCTCCTTTCACTACTTATCAAGTGGTTATGATTTGATTTTAGGCTAGTAATAGACAGTTTTTGGGCAAAACTAGGCCTTAATTATTCACTTTTCGTTACTTGAAAACTGCTACGTCTACTTGTAAAATTACGACAATGAGTAATATTTAGACAAAATCATTTTGAAAGATGTGCAATTGTCATCATTTTCCTTGTGCCCCCCAAACTAGATGGATATTTGAACCTCTTAAGCAATCATCATAATAGGTGGTACTCAAATACCTACTTGACTCGGTATCGAATCACCCATTTACTCATTTCGTCCAACCCTGTCATTTCTGTCAAGACAGAAAATACCTAATTCTGGAGGGTTATCTCGTAGCCAATGTTCCCTCTAAGCTGCGCCCGTGCGCAATTGCGCAGTGCTGACACGGTCTCTGCGCACAGAAAATCTAAGTTGCGCACAAAAAATCCGAAGTCGTTACGCACTGTTGTCCAAGTAACCGCGCAATGACTTGGTGAGTGTGTGCAGACTCGTGAAAAATTAGAGGGAACATTGCTTGTAGCACCATTTTTGCTGCCACGTTAGCAATAGTGATGCAAATCTAACAATTCCAATTAGCAACATGTAATTTCAGTGGCAGCCACTGTTCCTGGGAAAATTGGTTCGTGCTGACAGTCGTAATAAGCATCGAGGAGTCCCTCGCGTGATATCCTGCGCGAGTGTTACGCAATTCCGTACAGGGGTTAACTCTTGAGAACTGATATTAATTTCCATTCCATTGTTCATGATCAGGCGTAAGACCCACACGTAACAGCATACAATACGTTTCGCGATACGAGATGAAATATTTACTGCCGCTTGTTAAAAATTTCTGAACGTAATGGTCAGTGTATCGGCGACAGTCTATACCTCTATGAATAGAGTCGCGTACAGCACACAGTCAATTACATATGCATTCACGTTCAGTATTCCGAAATTGGAGGTGGTCGGGTAGTTCTACTTTTTGAGTACTTTAGTAGGTTTTGCCTACTTAGTGGTTGTAATCATTAGACAACTTCTACAGTTTCAGTTAGAATTACTTACTTTTTTACTTCTAATTGTACCCGAAAAAAAAATGTATGACATCGCTTCTACTCGATCACCTCTGTTCGAAACAAATCTCCTGACGTATGAATTGCAGAATGGCAGACTCACAACCGCTCGTTTTCAGACAAATTCGTTGCATATTGCATTCCCACCGGACATCGCCTCATCCAACCACAATCTAACCGTACCGCTGTCTGTGCCGTCGACCGAAGCAACTATCGACATCATCAGTCCACAAGTTAAAAGCACTGCTGTCGAAGGTGCGTAGCGATACTGTGGCACAGGCCACCGAGGTCGACTCCGGGATTCCTACCCAAATGTTGGAGGTTTATCTAGGCTCCTCCTCATCTCATCCGTGCAAGCGGTGTCTTATAAAAGCCTAGAAGTGGGCCGTGCTACAAGTTGGCATCTACGGATTAAAATTCAAGAAAATTGGGCCGGTGTAAATGAATACCACAAACAACAACAACTGCCCACCATTAGCAACTTTTTATCTCTTGACAATAGCTTGCCAGACCTGACTTAATTGCGTTTTTCAAAGTCCGATCACGACTAATTACTTAGCAATTTTGCCAAGAATATGTAACTTGAGTTTGCGGTTGGGTTTGAGGTTTCAGAATGAAAAAATGAGCTACTCTTAATTAGCCGGCTTCTTCCCAAAGGTCGATTGAATCCCGCTGCTACTCTGGACTTGTCAATATAGATCTGGGAACGGCTTGATTATTAGTTTCGTTAGCTGTCTGGAATCAATGATTGGTATGTAAGTATTTTCCCAAGGGCCAGAGCAGATTGCAGCCACCAATAACCATGTGGGCTGGTTTGCAATACGCTCAATGATCCGTGGGAAATTGAAGCAAAGGTTTGCCCGCAAGCAAATGCATTTTATCTGTACTGGAAACGGAAACTCTCATTAGGGTGTTACTATGAGAAACGAAAAAGTATTGATTGAATTCGATGTGTGCATGGACAGTTGG
>ATSW01015568.1:0-10250 GCA_000444245.1 Botryllus schlosseri | reverse complement strand
GGGGATAGGCCCTGTGTGCCTTGGCAGTCTCAGAATACACCGAGATATTTGACTGCTGTGCGCATCCCCATAATCAGTACGGTATATCTAATTTGAATTCGTTCTTATATGGTTAAGGGACATCAACTAGCTGTGGAGCAGCAGCTATATGCAGTGAGTACCTATACTAAATTGAGGCAAATGAAATAGCCCAGCTGTCTCATCACCGATGAACGTTGTGTCATAATACTAAAAATAATAACAAACCAGATGCACTGTCCAAACGAAGCGAGAGAACAATTCCGTCCTGCAGTGACGCGGGCGGGTTTGAAGACGCAGCTGAACGGCGAAAAATATAACTTTTAACGAACTTCGACATCATAAGCAATTGAATCCTACTTTTAGGTAACGTCAAATCTGCTTCTTCGNCTGGTGGNGGGAGTGATGACACTGACGTGTTTGTTGANNCGATAGATGGTGGGGGTAGTGGNGCAGGCTCTNCTACCTCACTTTCCGAACTGCTACTTGAAGATTCGTCGATCGATGGTGTTTTTTGCACGTCGCCAACCCCTTCGTCGGACGACGAAGAGGAAGATTCAACCGGTTTCTTCGCCTATATACGTAACGATCGGGTTACNGAANAAAAGTTCTATATTGGAATCATTAATGAGCAATTATCAGCAAGCGCTATTTTTGACATGCATCTTTGGATTTTATGAAACGGGATTCCGATCCCGTTGAGTAGTAGACCGACCATATTCTCAGTACCTTTGAATAAAATGATATTTTTGCCGGTAAGTCAAACGAAAGTACCGTTCCTACGTTTGAACTTGATGATGTTTTACATGTCCTTGNTAGTTGCGGACAAAAGTTACAAAAAAGATACAAAAATTACCGAAGAAATTTACTTTCCAGATTAAACCCATAAATACTATGCGATTCCCTTAACTTTTGACAACAAGGAAGGATCATTTTTAATATGTTCGTGAAATTGCTTACATTAAATTTTCATTGAAATTATATAAAACCGTCAAGATGCTCAAAAATGATGCGCTTAATCTTATAGGTCAGTTCTAAATTACTTCAGGCCGTTGCATGTAAAAANACANNGAACGNCGAACATTGAAAAAACAACCAGGAAGGAAGGGCAATTTGTTTCGGAAACCCTTTTTAGCCAACAATTCAGGCGTGTTTCGTGGCTGCAGTAATTTTTTTCTTGTCTTAAAGTATTGTGGAGAGTATAAACATATAACGAAATGCGAGAAAAAGGGGACATTGGGCCGTCCTCCAAGGACCATTCAGCTTTCCTAAGAAAAGAGCACAAATCCTCCTAAAAGAAGACAGAAGACAGAGAACAGAAGACTTGCTTCAGCCACCACGAGAATAATGATTCTGGCCGTTACGAAAATTTACAAACAAGTTGCAGCAATGTCGATAAATAAGATGATTAGGTGCAAAATCAAATATTTATTGGAAATCCGTATCCTATCCTATCAACGAATGAGCCATATATGTCCTGCAAGCCACGGCTGCTAAATACGATACCGACTTAAACCAAGTGAATAACACCATGTCTCGAACGCGACATCATGACCAGAAATGATGACACAATCTCGGCCCCAAGAAATACAGCGCATGCACATGTTTAGCCAGGGCCATCTAGCTACAAGGTTATGAACACCACGTGATTATGACCACTACAAGATATTAGCAGCAGGCTGGTGAAATAAATCTGATACGAAGTATGGTGCACTATTATTAATACACGGCAAGAAATTACGAGGCAACGCAAGAGCAGGTGTTAGTAACGCAGCTGCCACAGCTGGGAACCGTCCCACTGACCAGCTCGTCAGCAACAATTTCCCTTATTACATTCTGCTCCAGCTCCGGTGGAAGTGTATCGGAATCGACTTTTTCGTCGGGTCGACTTTCGTCTACTAAGTCACACGACTCAGGAAGATTTGGTGCCGGTGTCTGGCGGACAATAAAGGCAATTCAAGGCGGGGTTAGAATCTCCTAGACTGTAAGAAAGATATTCTGCATGTGGATCGGGTCGAGAAATGTCTTCGAGCGCCAGGTCTGGACTCCTCCGAATTATTGCTCAGTTGAGAGGTGTGGCGAGACGTATATGCGATGCGAACACACATATTATACACATAGCCTACACGCGTATTTCTGCCAGATGTTCTATTAGGCATACGATAATAACGACGTAAAATTTGTAGTTGCATAATAGTCACTCACATTTTCATCGGGCGGAGTTTCAGGGAAGTCTTCCAAAGGTTTTNCTGAAAAGAGAAGTCAATAGCATGTAGTTGTTTGTGTTANCCATGGTGTTTTTCGACTGCAACGCTCGTTTACACCTGGCCGATATTCTATATTTTGATTCCTTTGCTGGCGACTTGTAGGCANGGCCCACTGCTATAGGCTTTCTTAAGTCACCGCTTACGCGGNTCACAGTAGCATATGAATATATGCACGTCTAGACATTCGCGTTTTGGGAGATCACGGAACTCGGCTCTTTTGATTTATAGCGTCAAAGATTCACATCGATTACCACATAGTGGGCTTTNAAAGATGCTACCGGTAATAAATCAAGTGATTACCGATTATGGTACAGTCAGTGTCNTTGCGTTGGCAGAGCAGTCGGTTAAGTACTAGCATAGNGCTGTNTATTTTTGATTTANAGTTTATAATTATACATCAGTGGTTCTCAACCGGCTGTCCGCGAAGCATTTTCATGGGGTCCGATAAACCTCCAAATTTGAAAAATAGTTGGAAACCTAATTTGTATTTTTAATTAGAGAAATTACGAGACAGTTTCGCTTCACACCTGCTCAAACTTCAGGACTCGCATTAACAGAGTGGCCGTCTGAGATGAAATATTTTACTGAGTAAACTCAGTCTATTTGCCAATAGCCTACTGTCACAAACGTATTGCTGTTTAGAGATCTTTTGTTGAAAATTGTTTGCAAAAATTCATTTTCATTCTGTGATATAGGCTACATAACCGACATTCCAGAATAACTTGAAGATAAGCGGCTAGATANAAATGACTATTCCGTTGGCTGGACGCTATATGTTCTCTATCTCAATTTTGGCGCCCTATAGATCATACCCNTTCATCTGAAGCGTTACGCNTAATTATTNCAGTTGCCAACGCCTATCTCTGTGGAACTGGATTTTCGGCACTTGTTTAGATCAAATTGACGCCGTGAATTTTCATGACGCGCACACGTATTTCAAGAAGTGCACCTACAGAATTCGCTACAAAAGGTCTTCCCATTTTCTACATAATTAGTAGGATGTTATTTCGAAGAGAAGTCATTTTGTTGCTCCTTATCACTAGCCTATATATACAGGAGATATTTACACACGACAGATGACGGTTGTACGATAATTAAGTTACATTTGAACCAAAATTGGGAGGAGGGGTCCGCGGGGGTCCANGACGGCCCAAAGGGGGTCCGCGAAGACAAAAAGGTTGAGAACCACTCTTATATATAGTTCACCCGAGCAAAACCTCACAAAGCTAAATCGCAACCTAAATTACTGCACATTGAAAAACCATGACTATATAAACGAAACCATGTAGTTATTGCCGATATTTTGAAACCCTGGTTTATTTTNAACTTGGTCTTCATCGATAATAAGGGAATTTTTGTATTACCAATTATTTACTCAGCGACTATTGCATAAATCCTTCTGTTGTTGAATTTTTATTATAGTGTAACGAGTAACCGCCATTCGCGATATCATTTTTTATATAAGTGGTTCTCAACCTTTTCCCAGCGCGTACCACCTTGAGGTTCTATGATTCTGTAGCGTACCAANAAATTAACGAAAATCTCAACTTTACTCCAAATGTACATATAATAGGATTATTAACATGAGCGGATTAGCAAATTAGTCGTCCGCCAAAACTTCGAAACAAACGCGGCCTTCGGGCTAATCCGAGTCAGATAATAATTAATAACACACAGTAATAAGTAGGGTTGCATTTAAAACAAACGGTGTTTTAAAACACGTTTTCTANAAAACAAAATTGTTTTTTCTTCAAGTTGTAAAGTTATACCATAATTGTGTAAATACTTTCCAAAAAACATGTTGTACGAGCCTACGCACAATTACCACCCGATATATAGCCGGCGTATATCGATATGGGATGGCTGGAACCCTCAAAATAATCGGTTCAACAGTAATAGTGCAGATATTTCGTCAAAGGAGCTATATTTACCCTATATTTTCAATTGTCAATGTCAATCCACTATGCCGTCACAATTGAATATTCGTGACGTCATGGCTTAAAAACAACAACAATAAAAAAGTCCCTTGTTTAAAACATGTTTGTTTTAAATGGATTTTTGTTTTAAATGCACGCCTAGTAATAAAGCTAGGTTTAACGTGATGGTTGCAATTGCATCTTCTCCACAAGCTGATCTAGGCGGGATGCAACTGAGTCGAATCATGACGCATAAAGTATGTAGCAATGCATTCGATGAGGACACTTCTTACATTAGAAAAATATACGTTGAGGATTTTTACTTNGTAATTTTACTTAAAAANAAATCCATTTACTGCGAACTACCTGAAATGGCGTACCGCAGGTTTAGAACCACTGGTTTGTATTCTATGCGGCAAGCGCCAAGTCCGTTTGTTAAATTTTCAACAGCAACCATGAATACTGTCACAAATTCTTACTGTCGTCCGCCTCTTCGGTTTTCTTGTAGTCGCCGTTTTCAGGAGACGGTTCCTTCTTGCAGCATTCTGAACGATACGGAAATTGTCTCAGTCACAAAAATTTGTATTGACTGTACCTATCTTCAGTGTCATTAGCTATTTTACGTTAGTCGCAAAGATGCATCTTGGAATTTCGAAAGAAGCGCCGATTAACTGCCAAAATTATGGAAACACCCGACCAGATCTTCAGCTTGATACTCGAGAGTGCTTTTCATAGTTTCATTTTATGTTTCCACTTGAAGTAGTTTTGACACGCCTCTGAAATCAATACTTCTACTTGTGACTGGGTAGAAATTTACGACGCTTCTTCTACTTCTACTTGAGTAGCAAATCTGACTACTTTGACCCCTCTGAATTCGATATCGTACCAAATAATCCCGAGTCTTCAACGTTAATGGACAACCCCATTCAATAAACAGTTGAAAGGCGATTTACAATCGAACATGCTTCATTATCATCTCAAAATCGAAGTATAGTTTCACAATATACTCAATAACGCTTAGAGCAATCGTATTTCTGATTGCGGCTGGCATACTCACGCAGCGGGCATCTTCCCGAGAACAGGAATGCGAGAACCACAATGATTATGACGAGCTCGACCCCAAGAATGACGATCGCGGCTAGTATCCCGGGTTCCATCTCCCCGTAATGTCAAATATATTTTACTTGTATTGATATAGGCTACCACTACAACAATATATCTTCGTCCTTGGGAATAAAAAAACGGTATGCAATCACTATTTCAAAAGGCTCACTATTATAGCTCTTGGTATTTTGAACGCGAGATGTACAAAACAAGACACACTTTGGGCCATTCCCGATTTAGCACACTTGGATTACCTACTATGACCCAGCTTGCAAACATGTAAAGCAAACAGGTGTATGCAACTGATACCGACCTTTCAATGAATATTTATATTCAAACATCGAAACCCCACTTCGCACTTTACGACCATGCGCATGGCTCGATGAACTAGTCTTCCAAATTCCAACCAATGCGCTTCTTGGAAACTAAACGTAACGTTCTAACAAACCAGCAAACGTTGTATATACGACACGACAGACGACAACAGTTAGAATAGATGGAATTAGAAATGATCATACACATTGCTCCTTTGCGATCGCGCGATTGATTTCAATTTCCGTCGTGATATATGGGTATCGTTAGTACAACGTAAAACTAAGCAAACTTTTGTGCTCATCAATTTAAGGAGATGATTTGATTGAACTCTTTGCATAAGTCTTATTCATTGCACTTAAATGCAGATCGATCAGATAGGATGGTATATTTCATGCTTGCATTGCCACTCTTTGTATGCTAATGAGGCTCAAAAAGAAATTACTCTACTTCGCGTCAGATTCACAACATAAGAAGGAATATTTACCAATTTCTGTCCACCTATACAATACAGAGTACACTTTACTCATAATAATCGCGGCAGGTTTTTTATTCGCCAGACAGCTAAATAAAACACCGGCAATGTCACAAATTGCCACACAAACCTTGATGGATTATTGCTGGCTATGACTGCTCTCAAAAATGCTACATAAATATTTCTCACTCTTACTTGGAGGATTATCGCTGCGACGATTTATGATAAAGCAGTAATTGTTTTTCTTAATGCGAAAGCCGGGATGCACACTGTCTAGAAATTGGCGGCCCTGAATGTTCGCCACTGCTGTCCACGACGTGTGGACATAGCGAACCGATCTCTCTCGATGAGAACTGAAAGTATCGAAGCGCTTAGCACTTCATCCGTATTGTAATTGTAATTGGTATTGCTCATGACAGTCGTGATGTACCGAAGATTGCCTTAGGCGTAATGAACGAGTTCTAAGTTGAATAGCAACTTTGCTGGAACAGTAATCGGTATACCGGTTCACTAGAATCATAGTAGCGGTTGCAACCGCACAGATAATAGAACTACAGTAAAGAACTATATTTAGATTTCACGGTACACCAAATGTCACCTTTAGAACCAGTTGCTTTCGGTATAGTTGGCGTGATAAACGGTCAATACCAAATAAAATTAAATCGGCTTTGAGTAGGCCTACGTTCCGTTCTGTCTACGTTCCGTCGGTGTCACTAAACGAACAGCATGATAGTAAAATAAATAGTCTGTACTCATCGGTCAAACTTACAAAACCAAGTTCTTCAATTGATGTTGGGTGTTAACTAGGAAATGAACGTGGTTGCAAGTTTTCGGAACTTCACTATTGAAACAACATGCTTATGACAATGAACTATGATTCGATATGAACTGAAATCGATTTTTGTTGTATTTCGTGCTAATCCGGAATGAAATTCAATTTCCAAGTTTCCAATTTCGAAGAGCCTGATTTTTATACGAGTGTATATATTGGGTGAAGGTTTATGAACAAGATGAGATTGGTTGATCAAGATTCATACTGTCGTAGGATCGGATCAGCAGCAAAAAAAAACACCGTCTGCTCTCTACAATGCATATGGGTGATCAAGGGGACAATGCAATCAGTCCTTCACAGAAACTGATACAACTCGGGGGCGAGTTGGACTGGAGCAATCGTTGCGAGTAATGACTGACTGAGTATAATTAACTGACTGATAAGTCCAGACACAATAAGTTCCCTTTGTGTGTATTGTAGAATGGCGATCAAACAACCCAGACTATATCAGCTGGCGGAGCCAGTTCGATTCCCGTCGGAGGTTTAGCTGGGCTCCTCTTTCCCCGCCGTTGGCTGTTCATACGGCGACAACAAGCCCAGAAAAAGACCCGACGAAAGAAAGCACTCACAAGGAATGGAAAGATCTAGTAAAAAGGGCCGCGGCTTCAAAAAGATCAACATCGAAAAGAACTGTGACATTCGGGCACTCTAGGCCGAGGTGGATGTTAGATTAAAAGGATCGCTATACTGATGCGTGTCGTTCGACATCCTCCTATCTGNTCATGACATCGCATTGTACATTGTGTGTGACTTGTTCAGATGAAAAATATATGANTCGACGATCACTGAGCGTAACAATATAACAATTAACAATATAACAAAATACCAATATAACAANAATTGCGGTTGTCTGAACGAGTGAACCAACATGTGCCAAAATCGATTAGGTCAGTAAACCAACATATCGATCGTTCTGCACTTTGTTCGTCTGTGTAGGGAAGCGGTCGACCCTGGTTCCTANAGCCAGGTCACTGCGTTTAATTCAGCAATCGGTCAACATCTAATGAACTATATCCGGTTTGTGCCAGTCATTATAATGGAGGCATGTTCATTGTTCATTGTTCACCGTGACTGCAAAATGTAGATCTGCCTTCCATCTGTCTGTGTTGGAGTCGACTATCATAAAATTGACCAATCCTGATTTATGCCAGCAGAAGGAGTTTCTATACAATCTTAAAATTTTCCNATAATATATACCGCTATTTGTCTGTATAATATAATGTCTTCCGTGTNTTGTATAATTTGATTTTCTCTCGTCTCTTTGTTATGACCACCGGTACAGCTGTCTTTGCCTAGGGTTGCTTTTTATTATTGCATTGTTATGTCATACTATACCTATTTGGTTTTCGTTTGAATCTCTTTCTATGTGTTTGTTATTGTGCCGTTAACTTTTGATAAGGGGCACACGAAAAGTATTCGAGGTAAAAAATTCTTTACTGCAATGAATGTTGTTTTGAAAGCAATACTCTTAACAATATAGTAAAATATAAGGTTTCGGTACATGTCGCCTGAAGTGACATAACCAGATTTCTATCGAGAAGTTGACACCTAAGCAAGTAGCAAAACTTATATGTTTTGTATGTTTTATATGCTTCTTGGAGGTACAGTACAGAAAAGCATCTGAAACGAAAAGTCATATCTTGAAGACCGCTAAGATCAGTGATTCCCAACCGGGGAGGAATTCCCCCCTTGGGGGGAATTTCGCAATTTTTAGGGAGGAATTCCACTTTAGAATTGTAACGGATTTCCCAAATTGTTCATGTCCGGACTGTCATGTAGTCAACCAGTTATATCAGAACGTATTCTCCTTATATCTTTTTTTATTTTACTGAAAGTATGTTCAAATGCTATTTAAAATCTCTGTTTCACATACAAATTCCCCCTTGTTTTTTTTAAACTAGTTCAGATGTGATGAAGTTCGCAAGACAATTTTGTAGGCCAGCGACGGCCTCTCAATCAAATATATTCTAAGCGAGCAGATGTCGTGCCGAATCTATCACATCAAGGCCTCTAATGAACGTATATTTATCTTATATTTTCAAGTCAACATTTTCAGACATTGACAAAATATTCCAGGGTCATCGATTCGAATCAAAGAGATGGCTATAGCCTTGCTTTATTTTTAGTGAACAGCTACCCGATCGAAAAAAGACATGATAAACTTGGTGCAATGTTGCCGAAACGGAATTGGTGTCCTAAATTTCAATGAGCTCCAGCAGGAAATCTGATCACGTGTATGATATATATCAGGGCTGTAACCAAGTCACGAGGCTCCGAGTCAAAAGTCAATCTCACTTTCATAGTTTAGACTCGAGTCAATTCGAGTCATTTTCAATTCACCATTGAGTCAAGTCCGAGTCCAAGTCACCGAGCAGAGGGTCGTGTCCGAGTCATCAAGTCATGACTCGAGTCCTAGTCCAAGTCATTGTGTTGACTTCTCAGTTTCTAGTTGAAGTCTTGTTAAATCCACTTTTAATAACTCTGTTTGGTGATATTGAATGATTTTGATTTTTAATATACTAATTTTCCTCACTTTGAGCAGTTTCTTGTCGCATTTTCAAGTACCAGGACAAATAGACGAAATTCCAATAGGAAGGCCACTTTACTGTTCTTCGAAATCACAATGAAATGTATGTCTTGGCCGTCTTATGGTCTCGAGTCATGTGGCTTGGTTGGAGTCATGCACAATGACTCGAGTCCAAGTCTAGTCAATATACAGATTGTCTCTAGTCGAGTCGAGTCGTTTCCCTATTTTGAGAAAAGGACTCGAGTTCGACTCGAGTCTGGTCAATCCTGCAGTATATGAAAGTACCAATATTATTGGCCAAATGCATACGCAAACTCGAGAAAAAAATCGCGGGACCAGTAAATTTTTGCATACTGATTTTTCACAGGAGTTATGTTAGCGATTGGTGCATGGTAAGCCGAAAACGCAAATGGAAGTATGGGGGTCTGTTGAGTCAAGCTTTCCAGAATTTCTTTGATTGGGACCAAGACCATTGTTTTTGGAGGTCTACAAAGTGTTGTTACAGCCCTGCTTTTTCGGTCAACAAGTGTTTGCGCGGTAAAAATGACCTTTTTTAATCATCGGGCAGATTTCTCCTAAGGGGGGAATTTTGGCTCAAATTTCGGCCAAGGGAGGCACGAGATGAAAAAGGTTGGGAACCACTGGCTAAGATGCTTACAGTTTTAGATACAATGTTGGAACAGACATGGATAATAATTAGGGCAAGTTTTTGCAACTTTTGCAACTTTTTTTACACCTTCCGACAGCTTCCTAGATACTCAGAATCTACGTACTATGATCTTTTAAGATGTTTGGAGGG